>JAHHFK020003595.1:0-121989 GCA_024533555.2 Aedes koreicus | reverse complement strand
ATTATGGCCTTATCGATGATGTTGCATGTTGATAATGGGGCCATTCAAAAATCACTTGCATTCCTTGGGGAGAGAGCGGGTCTGGATAATGTGACAGTGTGGGTAATGGTTATGGGGTGAGAGTGCCGGGAAAAAATGCTGGTAAGAACGTTATATTTAGCATTCCCGATGTGCTAGATGATGATGAGTAGCATGAGCTGTGGGTGTGTGTTTGTAGTCGCTTATTGAGAACATATTCAAAATGGCAGCAACGACAACAGCTGCTAAATGAGATCCGGCAGTGTTCCCGAAAATGCGGTGAGACCTTTCTAATTTTTGGACTGCTTAGTTTTTGTTTATTTCTCGAGTAATTCATGTTAGGGGCCTGGAGCCATTTGTGGACGGTGGCTTTAGATGTCGATTTCTCTTGAGTCTTAAATCACTCTCGTTAAATGAAAGCAGCATATTGTAGAATAGTGTTAGTTCTACCATATGACTTGCTGGATATAGTGGGATTCTCGTGATTCGTGAGAGATCGGCGTTTGGAGTCATTGTTCGCAGATGGCTTTTGGGCCCTAATCATGAATTACTCGAGATTTCTTATATCTTAATATTAGTTGAAAACCCCGTAATCTGTTTTTCTATATTTTTTATATTCTTATTTGTATTTCAGAGTTGATAATTTTGAATACCAATCATTAACATATATGTTCCAAATTTTTAGTATAATGAATGCTTGAAATTGGTACCTTCTTCATAAAAAAAAAAATAATTCAAAATTCAAAAACAAACATTGCTTATGATCCTACATTTTCTATTTGACAGGCATAAAGAATAATGTATGGGCCCAGTAGGAAACATAAGTTGGCGGAGAATTCAAATTTCCTTTTATTTTATTTTTTTTTAATTTTTGATCTATTAAGTTTCCATTTTTGAGCAATAATCATACTCATAGGAAATTTATTTCGCCTTATTGTTTGCTTAAATTTTCTTTGCTATTTTGCTAGGCTGCCAGGTGATCAACTTTCTTTCATTAAATCACGCGGAAAATTTTCGTTATTTCAGAGTTTCAATCAACTAACACTGCTGCGGAAGAGACAAATAGCTGCATTTAATTATTGTAGTACATTATTTAGTATTTCATTACATCATCGTATTATTTTCATCATATCATTATTGTTTGTTATTATAATCACATTAAGATTTTTATAGAAATAAATAAATAATAATAATTAAATTTTATCTGCTTCAAGGTTACAAGGAAGTTTATTCCAGATAGTATAGCAATTGTTGCACTGTAGCTGAAAGCTCTCTGATTAATTCAGATCATTGGATATTATTATAATTAATAAATGCTTCTCAATTCTGCTGATTATGTATATCCATATGACATAAATAAATATATATTTTTTATTGTTTAGTGTATAATTAAATGTTTTATGGATATTTATACTTCATTAATTGCGAAATAACCTTCACATTCCGGAGTTACATTCATCTACCAATGATGGAGCTGTTAAGAGGTACCAAGCAAGCAGCACATTATTATTATATGCCTATTATCACTATTTTAATTATTTCATCATATTATTTTATTTATAACCATATTAAAATTACAGGATGACGAATTTCAACTATGACATATTTTTATTAAATATTCTTGTATATTTCATTGCTGTAATACATACTACATTTATTGCATATTATGACATATTATTTACATTATATATAATAAATACTGGGTTGGGAGGGAGCATCAGGGTATCATTCAAGCTTAAACTGGACGATGGTTTGATTGACTGCCTGAGTCTAGGAGGGAATAAACAGTATCATTTTCTTTATCCTACCGATTCGTTTGTGATGCTGCGAATTCTACTCCAACAGTTTCAGTGAGAGTGACGCGCCCTTCTTAACAAGCCATCCTGTAGAAAGCTTAATAAGTATTGCGAATTGGGTTATTCGAATTGTTGGATCGTATCGTTGGAAGGAGGTTCTTAATTTCCCGTGGATTTCGCGTGAGTGTCTCTGCTTACGGGTCCACCCCACCGTTTTTGGCCCTTCATACAGCGATACAGTGAATTCAGATCGGTGGCTCAATTTGATCTTGCTATTAAGTGGAGCTGCATCCAAGCCAAGCGCTAGAAGGGATGGTGGCTACCATACATACATACATACATTTTTCCTCTCCCCCCTTCTTTTTTTTTCTACACCTCTCTTATGTCAAAGAAAAACCATTTTTTTTCTTTTTTTAATTTTTTTATCCACTGTCCCGCCCCGCCCCCCCCCCTTCCCCATTTTTTTATTCCCCCCGTTTTTTTACCCCCCCCCCCCCCCCAGAGAATCCTTTTTTCTTTTTTGCTTTTTTTCTCCTCCGCCCATTTTTTAAATTTATTTTGTTATTTCCCCTTTTTTTTTTTTTCTTTTGGGGGGACCGTTCCATTATTATGAGAATAACGCACAACCCTTAACATAAAACCTACCCCACCCCGGATTTCCCCTCCAAATAAATTACACTACCGTACTGGGATTTGTTCTCCAAATGTCAAAGGGTTCTATTAGCCCTTTGTTGAAGAACTGACTTCTTTTAATTAAAATTGCTGGACGGTGGCATAACAAATGTTCCGAGTCTTCTTTTCCATACCACAAAAGCGACATGAATCATCTTGAAGTTTTCCAAGCACCTTCAAGTGATAGTGGCTCGGACAACGGCCTGTTAAAAGACCAGTATATATGCTTAGATCTTTTTTAGAAAGATCAAGTATTTTGCGAGTTATTGAAATGTTTGGAATCATGAAACGCTTTGATTGCCTAGCTGTGAAAGTGTTGTTTCAGTTTTCATTCACTTTCGAAGATTCCCAGGCTTTGAGCTCCATTCTAAGAGAAGAAGAAGATGAACTACAAAAGGGCTCAGGTCCTACGAACTGATGAGACGATCCGAGTCTTGCTAGTGTATCGGCTCGTTCATTTCCACCAATTCCGCAGTGACCAGGAACCCGGTATAGATTGACTTGATTAAGACAAGACAATTTTTGAAGTGATTGAACACATTCCCAAACATGCTTAGATGTGCTTGTTGCTGACTTTAAAGCATGTAGAGCTGCTTGACTGTCTAACATAATACATATATTTGAATGTCTATAGTTTCTACGCAAGCATATAACAGAACATTCCAGAATTGCTTGAATTTCAGCTTGGAATACAGTAGGCCACCTGCCCATCGGAATCGACATGTCTATCCCTGGACCAGTTGCTCCTGCTCCAACTTGATTGTTCATTCTTGAACCATCTGTAAAGAAAACTAACAATTCTAGACGAAGATTACGACCTCCGCATTCCCACGAATCACGCCCAGAAGTTGTCGAAGTTGTAAGTTTTTTTCATCCAATCTTCGTTGTTCATAACTAAAGAATTTGGTTTAATAATTTTTTAAATGCTTAGATGTCCTATTAGATCACCACCTTTAATCGGTTTTCGGCCGCTTCCAGCGCGAGACTAATCATTTAATCCTCAGAGCGCTCTTTTCAGCTTCTAGTTGTACGAACTGATGCAATGGTAGTATGTATAGTAAAGCATCCAGTGCTTTCGATGGTGTACTTCTCATTGCACCAGTGATTGAAAAAGTTGCTAGTCTTTGAAGTCTTTCTAATTTTCTCTGAGCAACTCTCTCTTTCGTTTTGGCCACCAGATCAATGAAGCGTAGGTAACCCGGGGTCTCACAATTGCCGAGTAAATCCAATGAATCATCTTCGGCTTCAGTCCCCATTGCTTCCCACATGTTCTTTTTCTTTATCCATAGAGCATTGGTAGTTTGGGTTATCGTCTGCTCTAGATGTTTATTCCAATTAAGTTTGCTGTCAAGGATTACTAAAAAGTATTTGACAGTATCTGAAAGTTCCAAAAGGGTACCTTTCAATGTTATATTTTCGAATGAGTATTTTCTCCTTCGTGTAAATGGCACAACAGCTGTTTTGGAAGGGTTTATGTTCAGCCCTTCTCTATCACACCACGATGAGACAAAATTTAAAGCAATTTGCATTCTGTTTGCGATGATGCCGTCATATTTTCCACGTACTATTAAAACTATATCATCTGCGAAGCCAACTATTTCGAAGCCTAGAGCTATCAGATTTTTTAAAAGATCATCAACTATTAAAGACCACAATAGAGATGATAACACGCCTCCTCGCGGGCACCCTTTGATTGCTCTAACAAGAGAGTGGTCAATGTATCCCATGGCCTTCAAGAGTGGCCAATGTATCCAATGGCCTTCTGAAGTTTATCAATATCATATTTAAGAAAAGTCATGAAGATAGAGCTACCACATGGCATGTTTTGGGATAAATGCCTAACTGATTCCTACTACCGGTTCCCCCGGGGACGTTCATATGGTTCGGGAGTGGCCAATGTGGTCAAGGATCCTCTTTATGTTTATAATAAGGTTTGTGATGAAAAACCAAGTAGAAAGAGCTGCCACATGGTATATTTTGAGAAAAATAAAAAGTTAATCGAATCCAGGACCCTTCATCAAGACCTGTTTAACGGAAATAGCCATATATTGGTCAATTTTAGAGCCGATTTCTGTAATTGACATTTTATTCGCTTGAAAAAAGCTCTGCTTTACGTGTGTTTACTGAAAAAAGAAGTTTGCCAACGGCATCTTGTACAAAATCTCATCACAAATTCAACATGTGAGATAGCCTTTCCGAAAACCGGGAACAACTCCAGTTTTCGGGGGCCATGGCCAATTATGTTACCGAGATATAAAACTACTATAATTTCCCAGTCGAATGCTTCTTAGCGAAATTAAATCGAATAATATTTCATGAAATACAAAGTTGATCAAAAATTTGCTAGTCTCGATCATTTTGTCCATCCCCTGTATGTGGAGGAATCCTGACTTCCACAAACAAATACCAAATCTGACGGATGATACGGTACATCGAAACGCAGAAGTTATAGACATTAGCATCGAAAATAGTAAGAACGGCAAATGCTCCTGGTCTCGATGGCTGACAAATTGGACTTTTCAAATGCGGAGGGCCAAGCGTAATTGAAGAACTAAATCAAATACTGAAGAAAATATGGGACGAAAATGAACTTCCACAGGACTGAAAGTGCGCTCTTCTTGTTCCCATTGCAAAGATACATCATACAAGATCCCCGAGATTATTGCCGAATCTGCCTAAGTAGCATCGGATACAAAGTCTATGCATCTAGGATTCTTCCGGAGATCTTTGAACGTGCAACTCCAATGGGCTCGCATGAAGCAGCATTCCTCCATGACAGATCAACACTGGATCACGTCTTTGTAGCCAATAGGATTCTTGAAGAAAAATGAAATGCCGGAGATGACCTATATGTGATGCCTCTTGATTTGAGCAAGGCTTTTGATAAGGTATCTCTAAAAAGTTTACCAAAAATACAAATAAAAAGAACTCGCCAGAACATACCAGGACCAAAAATGCCGAATCAGATTTCCAATAGTATTAGTATACGCGGATGATATTTTAATAATCAAAAAATCAAAGGGGCAATTGAAATTGCATTGCCGGTTCTCCAAAACACTTAGGAAATGTAAACCTAATACTAAATCATTCCAAATCAAAATTTCTTATAAGAACACCGTTAGGACATGCACCAAAACAACTAATTCTAAATATTGAGCATGAGCATGAGCATGATTGACCGCCCGAGGTTGCTACTCCGTTGTTGCCAGATCAGCTGTTATTACACAGAGAACCAACAGATAATGCTTGGGACTAACATACATCTTCAATGTGTAAAAACTGGTGATCCCAAACTAAGGCAATACCGGCGCCGGCCTCGTCCGAATGCAGGTCAAGTAGGGAATGGGTAGGAATATGTTGACGTGATACTCGCTTTATTGGAAGCCGCGGAATCCACTGCACTTCCACGAGAAATCACTGGGATTTTGGATAACAGGATTGGGTGGCAGCAGGGTTCGTTTTGGTTAACGATAAGCTGTCAAGTGTAAAGGGCGAACACGAAATTATTGCGACACCGAAAATGTCATGCCAATTTTCTTATAATATTTAGAATCAAACCAAAATTTTAGGGTAGTTTTATACATATATTTACTTCAAAAATCAAAAGAAAAGTTAATCGATGGAGCCTTGAGTGTAAAATTGAACGCATTTTCGCTTGATGCTCTCCATCAAAGTCTTTACAGTGTCATCCGGTACCAGTTTCTCAGTTATTTTTTCCATTTTCTTAACATGTCCTTCTCGTCTTTGACTGTCTTCTTGCTCTTCCGAAGTTCCCGCTTCATCATTGCCCAGTACTGCTCCACCGGGCGCAGCTCCGGACAGTTTGACGGATTCATGTCCTTTGGAACAAAATGGACAGAATTGGCCTCATACCACTCCAGGACACACTCCAGGAATAGTGGCATGATGCCAAATCTGGCCAAAATAGCGGAGCTTCGTCGTGCTGCTGCAAGAACGGCAAAAGGCGCTTCTCGAGGTACTCAGATTTGTAGATCTCGCCATTTACTGTGCCCTTTGTCACGAAAGGCTCTCTCCTAAGTCCGCAAGAGCAGATGGCCTGCCAAATGGGATATTTGGAGGCGAACTTTGACATTTTCTTCTTCTTAAATTTGTCGTCCACATAGAACTTGCTCTTTCCGGTGAAAAACTCCAACCCCGGAATTTGCTTAAAATCGGGTTTTATATACGTTTCGTCGTCCACCACACAGCAGCCATATTTTGTCAGCATCTTCTCGTAGAGCTTCCGTGCCTGAGTTTTAGCCGTCGATTGTTGCCGCTCATCGCGGTTTGGGAAGTTCTGTACCTTTTATGTATGTAGTCCAGCTCTCTTCTTTGCATTCTGGACGTAGCTCTGCGACATGCCGATCTTTTTAGCCAAATCACGGCTTGAGACGTTGGGATTTGCTTTAATCATCCGCTTCACCTTTCCCTCCGTCTTTTTGTTCTCCGGTCCCGGTTTTCTTCCAGCTCCTTTGCCGTGGTCCAACGTCAACCGCTCCTGGAACCGCTTCAACACTCTGGAGACGGTTGAATGGTGAATGTTCAACATTTTTCTCAACTGCCGGTGCGACAGGTCAGGAAATTCCAGGTGTTTGGAAAGAATTTGTTCTCTCGACTCGCGTTGGTTCACCTCCATTTTCGTTGAATCGAAAAACACGACTTCGAGTTTGACAGCATGTTAACAATACACATCAATGAGAAAGTGTGCAAAATTTGGTTGATTTTTACCCAATGGTAAAAAAGTTATGCCCTGTTGAATGTGTCGCAATAATTTCGTGTTCGCCCTTTAATTAATACCGATTACCGATTTGAACCGATTTAAACCAACAGTAAGGATGCTATTGGGGCCACTCACAAAGTGTGATTGTGGTTTTTCATTGGGAAAACAAAGTGATATTTAATAATGCTTAAAAGCCGATTTTGACCGGTTTAAACCAACAGTAATGATGCTATTGGGGCCACTCACAGAGTGTGATAGTGGTATTTCATTAGGAAAACAAGGTAATTCATCTCAACGCTTTAGAACCAATTTGGACCGATCTGCACCAACAGTACGGATGCCATTGAAGTCCCTTACAAAATGGGACAGTGGTTTATTTGTTCTAAGATAGGGTGGCTCGACGAGCATAGCGAACAAATAATTTGAATTACATTTAATTATGTACCTCACCACCGACCGATCTTACCCGGCGAACCACGACTTCTGATGCTCACTCGATCACTCGCTCAACGAACAATGGGCAACCGGAACCACAGACAAAACGCTACGCCCGATTACATAATATTGCGGAGCAAAATATCGACACAACCGATTCAACCGATAGTCGACGCCCCAACTCCGCCTGTGTTCGTCCAGTTTCCGGTACATTCATTCATCTTTATGCCTAACTGAAGTATTATTACTCTAAAAGTTTTGAGAAATAGAGAAATATTAGATAATGTCTTCAAAATTTTGTAGAAATAAATTATTTGTTGCTTTTCAATTGCGAGTTCTCCGGTGCACAACAGTATTCCTTCTACCACGCTCCACGAAATCCACTCCTCAAAATAATCCTTTATCCAGTCAAAGACTCCGTAATACTTCCGCACTGACCTCACCTTTTCCGTATTGGAGCCCACCAGTCACCGATCTAGCTCAACTTGGTCTACCCACGGCTCAATACTAATTGACACTTTCAACAAGACTTGTTCTCTCGATTTCTGAACGATGAAGTTTACTTCTATTACTTAGCAAGGTTATTTTACATACTTCTAGAACTGTGACCACTATTTCACTTCTTCTTCCGATCCACCAATACTCCCGTCTCGTTCAAGCCCCCTACTTCTCGTTAAATTTCCACGTCTGGCGACACATCGGGCACTGTTGGTTGGACTGCGAGTTGAGCCACTTGACGATGCAGTGCATGTGGAAGCAATGCGAACAGGATGCCCACACTAGCGGACAATCGAGCAATCCGGGCTCGAAAGCCATCCGACAAATACCACAGTTGTCATCGTTGGCAAGCAATTTCCACACGGCGACTCCCATCCAACTTTTCACGATAACTTTCATTCTAGATGATTTTCACACTTGCAATACATCTAATAAAGACCTCACTATTCGATACTGGATCAAACTTCTACCGGATTAAATAAGCAAAACTTTGCTGATTTTTTCAAGAAACCACGCTTCACGGAAGCCGAAATTACCGAACCAGACGGACCCGCTTTGTTTTCGCTAAAACTATTCTGATATTAAAAAAGACAAAAAGTACTTAGCTGGATTCCATTCAGTCCCGTATCCGATCCAAAAAGTCTGATCAGGCCACGAGCAACGAGCAATTCACATCGCCACCAGCTGAATACCACAAGAGTAATGTTTACTCTTAGTTGAACAAAATCACAGCACATTTTAATACACGAGATCACCAGTAATTAAATTACTCTAAATAATTTTAACATGCTCGATAAAACTCTAAAAATGACAGCGAGAAAAAAATCCACACGTCCACTCAGAGCCAGAGCCTACTCTTTTTTTCCATAACTTATTCTAAATAATATTACGTATAAAGTCTCTTCAAAACTTACCTAGTGTTACTATAACAGATAGGCTGTGTAGGCCAAAGACGGTGAAAGCTTGGTGTACTAAAACTATAAACGCATCAAAAGTAATGCAAAGTTTCATCAAAGAAAACAATCCGTCAATACAATTTATTTACGATACTATCGTTGCCCCAACGATGTTTCACGGCACCCAAGTATCAATTCTAAAAAAAATTCCATAATTTCACGGAAAAAAAAAAACAAAATGCGAGTGCAACCAAAGATCAGTTTAAAAAAAAAAAAAAAAAAAAAAAAAAAAAAAAAATTTGGAAAAAAAACGGCCTTTTATTACTAAATTATAAGCTGTCGTTGAGCCTCCAATTCCACTGCTGAACATTGATCATCAGCATAGACCATTCATCTTAAAACTAGACGCCCACTGTAGTTCACCAATGATTTCCGAGTGCGACTCAAATCCACCTGATTTGAATTTCAGGCTTTGCGGCTACGTCTCGTTGAATAACGAACTGTCTATCAACAATTGGCAACAGATTCTGGAGGCCAATTCCGCCAATGCTACTGCTGACCAGTTCTATGACAAGCTGTACGAAACATTATATGAACGAGTTCCACGAAGACGACGTTTTAGGAGACGACCGACTTCAGCGCAAACAAGGTGGAACCCAACGTTACGAAATTTACGGAACGTTTTATGTAAATCACGCAAACGTTATCACAGCACTGGATCCAACGATAGCAGAAATAAACTTCGTTCAATCGAGACAAGATACAATGAACTATTGAATTTCAGTTTCGAACAATACGTCTAACGAATGCAAGTCACATAATCTTATTCCGGACACAGTTGACTTCAACGGAACTACCACTAACACACCTGTTGACGCTGCCAACTTGTACGTTTTTTTCTTTCAATCAGTTTGTGGCTCAAACTCACCACCGATTTACCCTGCTAATTTTTATTGCATCCAGAAATTCAACATGAACTTCCCAATGCTGCGTTTTTCGCCGGACGACGTCATGAAAGCTTTGAACGACCTGGATGTAACGAAAGGCCCTGGAGTAGATGGTATTCCCCCATCGCTACTTAAACATAGTGCAAGTTCGTTCGCTTTTCTAATCTGCTGCGTATGGAAGATTGCTTCAATGCCTATCTACAAAGCAGGCAATCGTAACAGGGTCGACAACTACCGCTTCTCTGTTGCATTAGCAAAGTATTCGAAACCATGGTTCTCATCGCTCTGTACAGAGTCGTTCATCCCCTTGTATCGCTCTACCACCAAGAATTTATTATGCTACACAAACACGCTGTTACGAGAGGTCAAATCACTAAGGCAAGTCGATTCTATCTATATAGATTTTTCTAAAGCTTTCGACACAGTCCCACATCTGTAAGCAACCGAAAAGCTAAAAGCCATTGGTTTTCCAACTTGGTTAGTTGAATGGATTCTTTCTTATTTGACCAACCACCAGTCCTTTGTTTCTATAAACTCTGCCCGGTCAAATGCATTCTCAATCACCTCTGGAGTACCACAAGGGAGCGTGCTTGGGCCAATGCTTTTCGTTCTTTTCGTTAACGATCTGTGCCCGCGTGTTTCCTCATTCAAGCAAATGTTTGCCGGTAACCTGAAGAAATTTAGAGTCATCACGACCCCGCTCGACCAAGCACTCGACTGCCTCGTCTTGCAAAACGACATCAATGAACGAATGCAGTGTAACGAAAACAGTATGAGTGTAAATATAGGAAAATGTAAGGTGATAAACGTTGTACCGCAGGAGTGTCACCATTACCCATCAATACACAGTTGGCTCTGCGCCATTAGAGCGTGTATCCTCCATCTGCGACCTCGGTGTTACAATCGACGCCAAGTTGAAATTCATCGAACATTTCGCGCTTGTTACGGCAAAAGCCTCTGCAGTTCTCGGACTCATTCGACATAATACCTGGCAGTTCACAGATATATACGCACAAAAAAAACATTGTTCTGCACTTTTGGTCCGTAACATCCTTGAATATGCAGCCACCGTCTGGACACCTCATCATGCATCAATGATCATCAGAATCGAAACAATTCAAAAGTTATTCATACGCTTCGCACTCCGCAATCTCCCATGGAATGACCCGTTAATTCTGCCCGACTACACCGTACCTTATCTTCTAGGCGCACTCATATTCAGCAACTTGTAGTATTCGACTTACTGCGCGGCAATATTGACTGTCCTCAACTTCTTCAAGACGTCCCGCTGTATGTTCCTCCGAGGCAATTGAGGAACTCTCAACTCGTCGCCGTACCTGCACATCGGACTAGTTATGGTTTCAACCACCCACTCGACGCTTGCTTGCGAGCCTTTAATGACGTTAATGCACATTTCGATTTATGACCAGCAAAAGCACTTTTAAAAATAGTATTAAGAACATTAGAAATTAGAGTAGTCTGTACGATTTTATATCGAAGATGACACAACAATAAACAATTAATAAAACTCAAAAAAAAACATACCAGTAAAGTTTACAACCCTCCCCCACAGGAAACTCCAAAAAACAGAACAACAATAAAAACCCACAAGAAATTTCAAAATTTTAACCAGCTTTGAGGTATGACACGGTCTCCGTCCTATTGAAAATGACTGTGTTCTCCAAATTGCTTTCATCCATGCAAACTGGCTTCAAAATTTCATTAAATCTCGGTATTAACTTTAAATCCAGCTTTGATAAATATTGGACATTTTCAACCATTGGAAACTATACTCCACCGATTTTGGTTTAATGAGAGTTCACGTTGACTGGAACATCCCTCAATGCTTACTTCGGAAAAACGAAATAAACCTGTCTGTACATCAACAAACACAAATAATTAAAAAACTATTGATTCAGATAGCGAGATCTATGTATAAATAATCTCAAATAAAGTTTGTATTAAAATAAGGCAATGCTATTGCTATAATTCAAGACAGGTGGTGAGACCGGTTTTTATATTCTCAAATATTCTTCTCTTTCAGTGAGCGAGTATTGGCGCTATAACAATAAGCCGTATTGGGCTAGGACTATACTGCCGTTTGACGCATAACTGTCCCATGTGCAATGGGGTTCCCTATATATATATATATATATATATATATATATATATATATATATATATATATATATATATATATATATATATATATATATATATATATATATATACTGTATATATGTATACTGTATATGTATATATATATATACTGTATATATAATATATATATATATATTATATTTTTTTTTTTTTTTTTTTTATATATATATATATATATATATATATATATATATATATATATATATGGGACAGGTATCCCTATAATGGCTATAGTCAATACTAAAGTTCCAATCATTTGAAGATAAATGGAGCATCACTTAACCTTCTTAGACTAGATGCTTCCAACGACCGTTTCAAATAAATTTGTGTTCAGTTCAATCAGGGCAATCTGTTTAATTGTTCTCTCCGACTATTCATTTCCCTTTTCCTTTGATATCTACTGAAGACTACGTGGGTTTCACGTGTCTTTTTAAGGTAGATGCCAAATCCTCCCTATCTCTAACGATTGCATGGACGTGGCCAGGTGAGCGATAGAGGAGTCTCTTCGTGAAGATTATTGCGTGAAGAAACGTATCAGTATCTGGTCCCGTTTCATGGTGACATTCAATGTCTTCTACGAGATATTCCTCATCGTAGCTCCATCCACGAGGTGTGCAAACGTCAATGCTATGTCGAGTTACTTCATCACTAATGTGTGTCATTATGTGTTTTGTTGGCAATCGAGTTTTATTGAAAGTTTCCGCTATTTAAACCCTTTGAGGAGTCAGCGTATTCTTCAACGCCCCTTTTCACTCAAGACCGGATTAATTGCAAAGAAAACAAACAATAACTCCGATACCGACCTTGCATCAGAACCCTAGTCCTGCCAATTTCAAACTATAAAACATCAAAATTTGATTAGATTTAATCTAGAAAATGTGAAGTCACATAAATGAATCCTAACCATGTTCTCCTCATTTCAAGTTCATCATCAGTGGCTCAATCCGAGTATTCTCACTTTTAACATGACATAAAATGTAATGTAATCATTTGACTACAAAAACAAATACGTACCATAGTTTAAATTAATTCGGATTAGAGTGCAGTGGTAGATCTGATACCCCGTAGGGCATAAAAAGGGGATCTACCAGTGTTACGGGCCAATTACAAAGATATCGCATGCCGAACTATAATTGCATTTCTGTTGAACTGCAGCTTACAGCAGCTGCACGAAATGTTTATCGTTTTTATGATTAGTGCTATAAAAAATTCGAAGTGTTGATACAAATCAGTCATAGTAGCAGCCGTTTGTGGACGTCATCAACTTTCACCCTTAGGCATATTTTTTTCCGATTTTACCTGAACTTCTGTCCACAAGGCTAGGAATTGACTCCAGTTTTGAAGTAGAGGCATGAAAAAAAAATTATAGTGGAATGACAAAAAAATAAAAAATAATAATAGTAAAATTTACTTCCATGTACATTCAGGAACCGTTGTTATATCAAGCATTGAGTACTCTACCATAACGTACGTTTAAAATTTTCACCCGAGTATACAAGTCACACTCTACACGAACAGCAGTATGATTCTCAACTTGGATGATTCATTATCACTCTCTCGCGTTCACCTCAAACGCATGCGTGTCGCATAGCTTCGCGATTCAACGGAACTTTGTCTGTTCATCTAGCGACAACGGATTTGCATTCACATTTTTTAGTTTGGTACCGTCCCCGGGAATGCAACTTCACCCGAGGTGATCAACCCTTCTTTTTATTCTTCAGAAGAAACCACAGACACAATCTACATTCTTCTTTCGATGATAGCTTTCAGTGGTGGTGGAAAAATTGAATCCAAGCAACCAGAAAAGCACGTGCTCTACTTCATCAGCTGGATCGAAAGCCGGTTGCGTATGTTAAATAAGCACACCCACTTACACATGGCTGTCCATCAGTACATAACTGCAGTAGTCACTGGTCGCTTCAACGCAGCAACCTGACGAGATGAAATGGTTGCGAAAGGATCTGAACAGTTGATTTTTTGTCGGTTGAGAGTTATTCCGACAGCCAAAAAATGTGGTGCCCTTGCTATCGTTGGAGAGCTGCACTCATTGCATTCATTGGCACGAAACGAGAATAAACCGGACTAAATAGGAGGTGTGAAAAATTTACTGCTGCCATTTACGATTCTATTTATGGGAGACTTCAAGGTGTCGTTTAAGACCGTTGGAATTCGTTCGCTGACTATTCGCAACCGGCGGTTGTTGCTAGGCGAACTTTTGGGTAATTCTGGAGTACTTTTTCCAACAGACGTATCTGGTTTTGTAAACAAAGAGGGGAAGTAAGATTCAAACGTAAATTTCTCAAAACTCTCAGCAACCTCACGGAAAGTAGCATCACCATCATGTTAGGGAAATTTTATTCCTTATGTTGCTGGCCCTAGTGTGCATGAAAGTGGGTTTCAAGAATTTAACGTTTTAATTTTACAATTTTACAATTTTACTCCAGTATTCAATTTTGTTGTCTACGTTGTGTATGTTTTCAGCTTTCTGTTTAATTTTGAAAATTTTCCACCCAACTTTATACTCTACACTGTAACTGAAAAGTGCCCTTTAATGGGTATAATTTCATCCATTTCAGACTAAAGAAGGTTTAGACATTAACAAACAGGTTTAATGCTTTCTAACGCTTACACAGCCAGTAATTAAATGCATCCTGGAAAATTCCATAACCGGTATTTTTCATAGCAACATTAATATTTGTGGCATATTTGTAAAAGAAGGGGGTAAAAGAAGATTAAAAAATAAACGGAAATTAAATTATCAACTTGATGAATAAGTTAATCAACGATTTTTTTTCGGATCGTAAGAAAGAGGAAACGGGGACAACCGTCCTTCCGTCTCGATTTTTAAGGTTTAGGTGAATCGTTGGGAATGACGTTGCTAAGAAGGTTTATGTCACTCCATTTGTCCTGACTTTTTTGAGAAAGACAAAGGTATTTCCACCTTGTGTCCTGACTGATGGGCCTAGGTTTAAGCGCGATTGTTCGCTCTCTGAAATGAGTAAAAGAGAAAAACTGATTACACCCAGCCATTTGTATGTAGGTCGCTTTGAGTGACGTAGTTGAGACGATTTATTTCAAATCATAGGTCCTGATCTACCTGGGACGGGTGTTTCTTCCTTGTGTCCTGGATAAATCCTAGAGTTGATTCTCTGAAACGAGAAAAGTTATAAATTGACCCCACACTGTGACATAAAGTATAAAATCAATTTTCGGTGTGATTAAATTTATTTTATAACATTTTAAGTGTCTAAGTTCTCGTCGGATAGTTCGTTATCCGAGTTTGCTCATATTTGATATAGTTTGTATATCTCTTGATTGATTTTTGCTTTGTCTGTTAATATATGTCAAAAGTTTTCTTGCTTTAATGCCATTGAAATTTCAAATAGTATTATTTTTAAAACAGAAACATCGTGTTAGAAAAAAAAAATGCAAAAGACTACAGAAATGGGGACAGCTAATTAAATTGTTAACTTTCTTAATAATACAATATGAAAACATATCAAACGGTAATTCCAATATGGTTACATACAGATGAATTTGTAATTAATGATAGCTTAAGAATTTTAAGCAAAGTTGAATAACATTTTTTCAGCAGGTATGATAAAGAAGACAGATATAAAAGATAGTGGAGTTAACAATTTGCAAAATGCATTAATTGAAGAATTCTCTAAATTGGAACAAAACGCAATAGATTTAGGTGTTGGTGGTCACACGAGTGCAGCTAGATTTTTGCTATATTTTTTACAAAGCGACAACTTAGGCATACATACCACTTTGTGTATATCGAGCTGCTTCAACCCTAACTTAAACTGCCGTTTTTGTCGAAGGCCTAAGAAGTTATTGAAACACGATGTAAAATAGTTTTATGATTATATGAGAAGAAGGGTTCACTATGAGGAAGATGTAGATATCAATGTGTCCAACAAGACGGGCTTACAAACAGACTCGCTGTACTATAAGTTATCATCGCTCGACGTAGATGATCCAATGACCTTTGAGCACCAGTATATGCAAATATGGCTTACCACAAATTCTAGAATACTGTATTTACCACCAAAAGAATTTGACAATTAAAGACTTCAATACAACCCGATGAAATATCGGCGGATTATGTTTGAATAGTGAACTCAAACGGATGTAAAAAATATCAGAAAGATATATCAGTCTTGAAAAACGTAAATCTGTATCAATACGTTTAACATCGAATGCAATGCGCAATTGAGTCATTATTTTACATTTATTGTTGGGAAGTTTGTCCCAAAGGAGGATGAAGTATGGATTTATTATATTAACTTGTAACAATTAATAGATATGTGTTTGAAGTGCTTGATTACAGATGCACTACGAGATTTAATCAGTCATCATCACAATTTGTATCAAACACATTTCAAAAAAGGTCTTAAGCCAAAGCATCATTTTTCGGTTCATTATCCAAATATTAATCGACCATCTGGACCTGTGGAATAAATTAGGTGTTTTAAAAACGAAGCAAAACATAACATATTCGCACATCGGATTGGATTTGGATTGGATTTGGATTGGATTTGGATTGGATTTGGATTGGATTTGGATTGGATTTGGATTGGATTTGGATTGGATTTGGATTGGATTTGGATTGGATTTGGAATGAGTTTGGATTGGATTTGGATTGGATTTTTGTTTTTGGGTTTGTTGGGACCAAGGGGTTTGGGGGTTTCTTTCTTAGGGAAACCCGGGTATTTTTTGGTACCCTTTGCCGCTTGTTTTGGCCTGATTTATACCAACAATAAAGATGCGATTTAGTCTAAAACTTGAGACTTTAGATCAGTGCTGTAAATAGTCATTTAGACCCAATGCGCTAAATTTGCCAACAATTCGTTCCAGAAGCTGATTTTCACAATAGCACGTACGAAGAATTTGTTGTGCTTGATTATTTTCATAAATTTGGTTCATAATGTATTGTTCTAAATGTAAAACCTAAGACGTGAAAGCGCAATATCTGAATATTCAAATGATGTTCATCATTGAATATCATTTGAATATAACACTTTCTATATACCAGTTAGGGCAATGCATTGTTAGACAAAGTTGTAAAATTTGTCAAGAGCTACAATTTTATCATACACCATATTCGTAAATTCAGCTGTTGAACCAAGTTATCGGTAAATTTATCCATTTGCACGAAATGACTGACCATACTGATGTCATTTTGGATCAATATCCTTTGTCTTGGATTCGTCTTGCATAGAAAAATTTATCGATCGAAGTTCCAACCCTGCCAAAAGCCAACCCCCTTGGATTTACCCGCAAAAAGAGCTTTCAATCAACACAAACCTCCGAGAGTGTAAGCTTCTATTTCGACAAAAAATACGCAACGCTTCTCCACACGTTAGATACGTGGGTATTTCCAAACCCACAAACAACGACAACGAAACCCGGAAAGAAAAATTGGAGAAGCTTTCGCCGAAGTAGTATCAAAGTTCAACGACCCATCGGTCAGGCAAACTTGGTCACACACAAGCATACCACCTCGAAAGAGCGTTCATACGTATGCATAGGTTGGCGAGCTTTTTAAAGATCAAACAGGTGATCCACAGGCGAAACCGCAATGTAGCTATTGCACTAAGGGAGAAAAAGAGCGATTTAAAATGAGAAAGACTCCGCACACCTGTGTTTCACTGGGCCAGCAACATTATCGCGAAGACCACTCTCTCTCTCTCTCACACACACACATACAGACACAGACACACACAGCCGCGGTGATCGTCAAGTTCAGCAGCTGAACAATTCTAATCCGTTCGGTTCAGATGCGGCTTTGTGGCACAGGTTTCTTTTTTTGTTTTTGTTTTTCGTGGCCTACCTGGGTTTTGGGTGAGCTCTCTCTTCTCGGATGCAGGGGTCCGAATGCTTTGGGACCGTGTGTGTCAACAACGGAGATAACATTCCAGAGCGAGAGACCTCCGGGTGAAGAGGAAGAAAGAGCCAGATTGCAAACCTCGCACAAGATACAACTTTACCTTTATATCGACCGTCGGTTGTTGAAGCGATCGCGTCAGGTTTTGCCAGTGTGGTAGTGACTCACAGCATTTTTGGACTCGCGAGACTTCAATGCGCACTTGCATCTGGAAGACGACGAACTTGTCTTGACGAACTACTCGCGAGATTCTGCAAACGGGGTCCGATCTGTGTGGTGTTTATTGCATAAGGCTTTTGCAAACGCGGTTTCACGAAGGTGTTAAGGTGCAATTTTATCGGCTCAGGTGTGTGACGAATCGTGCTCGAAAGAAAACAGAATGTCGTACCAGTGCAAGAATTGTGAGCGTGAAAAAGATCAAAACAATAACTACGTAAATGCCACCTATGCGGCCAATGCCCATGGAACTCGTGGCAACAGGTCCAGCTCAACCCGGGCCGGCAATACCCGGAATGCCACCACCACTGGCAGTAGCAACAATGAAAACGCTAACGGAGCCAACGCCAATGGTGGGACGGCTTCTCAAGTGGCCGGGGCCACCCAGGTGACAGCCAAAGTGATGTGGGGAAGTGTCGGAGCGATCAAAGAACTTCGCGAGAAGGAACAAGCCGAACGAAATCAGGTCACCAGGGCCGGACGTCGACAGTAGTGGCGGGGAGAAGGTGTTCTAGTGAGCAGTGCAAGATTTTTTTTTGTTTTACCTTTGCACGCGAGCGGTAGGAGAAGAAGTTTTTCGTTCGCTTTTATTGTTGAGCCAGAACGTATGCGTATTTTCAATGTTATCAACTTTTATTCTATCTATAGTAGTTAATTTACTATCGTTAATATAATCAAACCGGTGAGATTTTTGCGACACCCCAACATCGAACGACGGATGAAAGTAACGTGCGTCAATGACAACCAGGTGAGTTTCTTGTAATTGTTTCAAATTGGGCCTTAGGTGGAATGAATCACTCTAGTAGGTATGAGTATTTTTTGAGTCGTAACAAACATATGTGTGAATGGAATAAATCGAAAATTGTTAAAACATTAGAGATCAGTGTACATGGATGTTGCTCTCCGAGATGGTAAACTTTCTTGCTAGCATCCATTAATATCAACCTGATCGTGTTATATTTCTGGTCTAGCATTATGTCGTACTTTGCGCAACGTTTATCGTTTTCAATTGCCGTTTGCAAGTCAGTGAAATGAAATATTTCCCAAAATGAAGAACACCTAATTTCAGTTTGATGTGTTGGATGAAATAAAATGTGAAATGTGTTTCATAAGATATAAATAAGTGGATTCGCCTTGGATGACATTTATTCCATGGAATTTTTTTTCGTCTTCATTCATTTGATTTTCGTGATCCCTCATTGTTCTTAATCTTCTTATGGTTCAATTGACTTTAAAAAAGTTATCAACCTGGGAAAATAAATCAAGAAGAAAAGTTGTTTTTTATTATCTACTTTTATGCAACACATTTTTATAGAGATAATTTACTAACTGGCCTGTTATTATTTGAAGCCATGGGCGTTTACTGCTTGACATTGGTTAAAAAATTGATATTTTCTTTTTGACAATGGCCGTAATTAAAATTTTATCTTTGCCAAGGATCATTTCAATTATGTACCTGGATCAGAAACAGACACAACTCGACGAAAAGTGTGTTTGATAAAAAAAAAATCGATTTTTTCGTCTTTTATGACTGATTCTTATGGCCTAAAGGAACTCGCATGAGTCAGTTTCCGGGCACCGAAATTTACATGACTTTTTGGTAGTATGTAATTTTTATTCATCATTGGATGGTTCGACCGTTCTATTTTTAATTCAAATTTATATCAAATTAATAACAAATTTTATTAAAGATTGTACCCGAAAAAAAATGCAACACTTTTTTTGTGTATACATTTTTATTGCATGGTTAAAAATAATTGAAATTTTGAGTAGAACAAGTTTAGAGTGCACTGTGTTTTTGCGTCACAATCTGTCAAGTCGTCATTGAGATGGCTTTCAAGCAAGAAGTGCCTCGACAAAAAATTATGGTGGATCGCGAAACAGTTGGGAATCGACAATTCGACCGTGTCCCGTGTGGTAAAATCGCTCAAGGAGAGCTAGACAATCCAAAAAATAAGAAAGAAAGGTGAAAATGACCGACCCCGTGAACGCAAGGAAGGTGAGGGGTTACTCCAAGCGCAATCCAACCATTAGATTCGGGACATGGCCAAGAAGATCAATTCTTGCCTCAGGTTCGTCCAGCAGACAATGAAGCTGACCGGACTTCGTGTCTTCAAGGTAGGAAAAGCGCCTAACCGAACCTATAAACAGAATACGGTGGTCCCAGATCCCCGGCCTGGAAGCGGTAACGCGAGTGATTGATGCAGTCGATATGCATCGTAATGGATGACGAGACGTATAGTACATTATAGCGGCTCCAAGCAGATCCCCGGCCTGGAGTTTTTCGTCAGCAAGTCCCGCCTGGATGTTCCGGAGAAGTTCCAGAAGAAGAAGGTCGACAAATTTGCCAAAAGTACTTGGTGTTGCAGGCGAGGTGGGTGTGGCAAATCCAGCAAGCCGTACATAACGACCGGCACCATCAACGGCCAAATATATAAAGAAGAATGCCTCCTGAAGCACTTGCTGCCCTGCCTCCGGTCTCACGAAGGTGACACTCTGGGATTGTGCCATTACGTGAAACCGGTGATGGAGTAGTACGAAGCCAACGATGTTGTTTTTGTGCCGAAGGAGGCAAATCCGCCAAACCGCCAAATCCGCCAGAACTTCACCCAATAGAAAAAATCTGGGCAATTATAAAAGGCAAGCTCCGGAAAACAGGAAAGGTCTTCAAAAACGACAACAATTTGAAGAAAAAGTGGATGAATGTATGTATGAAAAATGACGCAAATGTTGCACAGGATTTGATAGGTAGCGTTAAGTCCAAGGTGCCGGCATTTAGCCTAGGAGAGGAAGTTGAATAAACCAACTTTCCAAAAACATAGCTAATAATATGTGTTTATTCCTAAGATTTTCAAAAATATCCGACTTAAAATGAATATTTGGTGATCAATTTTGTCTGTTGCATTTCCCTGTTTGGCCAAGGTTGTCAACCAAACAATAGTAAAAGAAGGGGGGCGACTGAAGATCGTGTACCTTTAAATCATATTGTAAATCGTGGGATAATATTTTAATATTGTGTTAAGTGGTATTATGGTAAGATAAGCCATTTATTTCAGAAATCATCAAACCGGACTCTTCGTTCACTCCAATTCTTTGAAATTATTCATCATTGGATATGCTATCTTTGAAATGTTACTAAAACAGTATAAAGAAAAAATATTACAACATGTCTTATAGAATAATATGTTTTATTGAAATATTATCTTTGATGTTTGGAATTATCTATTCTGTTTTCAGATTTCCCAGGACTAGTGGGATATTAAGACATATTTTACTTTCATTTATTTTTCAGTAACAATTCATTCAAGCTTGAATGAAAATTTAATAAATTTGCATTTTTGACTATAATGATATCTTAATTTGTTGTGTACAAAATATACTAAATATTAAATAACATACAACGGGGAAAGGGAAGGAACATCAGGGCACTCAAGTAAAACAATTTGGATAAGGAGCATGGGACTGCCTCCTCCCTATTGTTAACATTTAGTGGAACGAGGGCGGGCTCTTCGGCCCCATCTATTGGGTTTATTCTGTCAATCGAGGGCTCGATTCTAGTGCGTGAGTGTGAAGTGCTTGAAGGAGATTCTCTTCCCTATATTCGCGGGTTTTGCGTAAGTGTCTCTGCTTACGGGCCCACCCAAACGTTTTTGGCCCTTCATACAGGAGCTTGATGATCACAAACAATAATAGAATCCTGATCAAATCGTTTTTCAGATTATTCCACTGGTATGGAAAGTTACCTTGCACCAATAGATGGAAGTATTACATAATCAAATCAATCAAATCAATCCACTTTTGTTCTCAAAGGCCAATTGAAACATCCGATGGATGCAATATGTTTGTTTTAGATAATTTACTAAATGGCTTATTTTTTTAATGCCTTTTTGCATTTTAACGATTGTGTTTTGTAATGGCGTTTACTGCTTGGAAATCTACGTTACACGCTTAAAAATCATTATTATTACACGAGACGTAATTCAAAATTTATGTCAAGAATAATGTAAAATTACCTGTGCCGAAATAGAAACAGACACAACTCGCCGATAGGGAAGATTGAAATGATTTTTTTTTCGTACTTTTTGACTGATTCTTGTGTCGTAAAGGTCGCTCGGATGTGTCGTTCTAAGGGCACCGACATTTTCCATGACTTTTTTTTCAGCAGAGTGAATTGAAAGAACGGGGGAGTTTGCTTATTTACACTTCCGATCCACTTTCTAGCATCTTGCTATGAAGTAGCTGGTTGTAAGTCACCCATTGATTACCTGTCGATCTGCCAAATTTTGGTAAACCGACTGCTTAGAATTATCTCAATTTGTAATATTCCGCAAACTATATCACTTTTTTCTTTTTTTTTTTTTTTTTTTTTTTTTTTTTTTTTTTTTTTTTTTTTTTTTTTTTTTTCTTTTTTTTTTCCTTTTTATTGATGTTTTATTACCCTGCCATCACAAAATATTGCAAGTAATTGAACGGATTGGAGATAAAGAAAGCATTGGGTATAGGACCAAGTCTCTCCCGGTTGTTACCAAATTAATGAGCGTAGGAATCAATAGAATCAATATCAGTTACTAATGCTAAAGGGTGTCCACAGTTAAATTGCATCACTTTCAATAAGCTGTAACATTTCGCCCTTTGAGTTGATTTCAACGAAATTTTGGGAGAAATGACCTCAGCGTGTATTGTTTACACTGGGTGAGTTTCATTGTGAAATGTGTCGAATGTGACGAATGGTGTCCATTTCGAGCCGAAGGATCTTAATCCCCCAAACTCGCCAGAGTTGCGGCCAATTGAAAAATATTGGGCTATAATGAAACACGAATTTCGTAAGCATCCTAAAGTTGTCACTACAGAACAGGAAATGTTGAAGTCATGGTTGAAAGCGAAAAAAAATGTCAGTTCAAGCGTTGTACAAAATCTTATACGTGGTATTAAGAAGAAAGTTCGGGCTTTTGGATTTGGTAAAGAAATACAGTGAAATAAAAATATTTAAACCAAGATTATACATTGTATTTTATTCCCTGAATATTTCATGACAATCGGTTGAGAGGCTTGTTTTTGAGGTCGAGTTTAAAGTGATGCAATTTAACTGTGGATACCCTTTATGCTGGGCCACCAATCGGAGGGGCGCCCCAACTTGTCTTATCTTTATTTGCAGGATATCCACAGAAAAAAGAGCATGCCGCTGCTCATGCTTAACTATTACCAACACAGGCAGAAAAAGCAATCACCATTATTTACGAGTTTACTGTGATTAGGTCATGCCGGGCTATTCGGGGTGAGGTGCAACTGACGTTCGATGTTCTGTAGGTTGAAGAAGCGGTAACATGCTTTTGGCGGATAGTGCTAGTTACATACTTTCGCGTATAGTTAACCAAAACGAACCCTGCTGCTGACTTTTTCCCAACTATCCAACATCCCAGTGATTTCTCGTGGAAGTGCAGAGGATTTCTCGGCTTCCTTCAAAGCGAGTATCACGTCAACATTTTCCTTACCATTCCCAAGCAGCATACTACGATCATAATCAGTTGCAGAAACTTGATTATCACTAAAACAGGTCACACACTTAGATTTTTTTTTACAGAAATCTGAAAAAGTTTACCGAATTCTCAACTACGTTCGGTAATCCGATTTAACGGATGTGTGCTACTAGGGTTCCCTATTCGACCAGTATTCGGGCACAGCCGGCGCCGATATTGCTTCATAATGGGTCACCAGTTTTTACACATTGAGGATATATGTTAGTTCCAAACATCATCTACAGGGTGCGGCAGAAAATAATGCGAAAATTTGTTCTATTTCTTTCAAATCCCATTTTCAACTATTAGGTGCGCAACTAAGTTCTCGCTGTTTTTTTGGTGAAAAAGGAACTTTATTTTGAAAACAAAGGTTACAAACGAATTATTCAAAGTATTGCCTATCACTAGCTACGACTTTTTCCTATCTTACTGGTAGAACGTGAATACCATTTCGATAGAACTGTTCGTCTTTTGATGCTATCCAAGAATCAAGCCATTTTGAGATGTCATCATATGAGTGGAATTGCTGACCAGTGAGACCATGTGCCATCGAACGGAACAAGTAATAATCGGACGGTGCAATATCAGGAGAATATGGCGGGTGGGGTAGGACTTCCCATTTGAGCGTTTCCAAGTAGGTTTTCACGGGTTTCGCAACGTGAGGTCGAGCGTTGTCATGCTGAAGAATCACTTTTTCGTGTCTGTGCTCGTATTGTGGCCGTTTTTCGTGCAGTGCTCGGCTCAATCGCATCAATTGAGTTCGATACCGTTCCCCGGTAATGGTTTCGTTTGGTTTCAACAGCTCATAATAAATAACACCAACTTGGTCCCACCAAATACACAGCATAACCTTCGCAGCGTGAATATTCGGCCTAGGCGACGATGTTGAAGCATGCCCGGGCAGTCCCCATGAATGTTTCCGTTTTGGGTTACTGTAATGAATCCATTTTTCGTCACCCGTCACAATGCGATGTAGAAAACTCTTCCTTTTTTGCCGCTGGAGCAGTTGTTCACTGACGAAAAAACGACGCTCAACATCTCTTGGCTTCAAATCGTAGGGAACCCAAGTTCCTTGCTTTTGAATCATTCGCAATGCATGCAATCGCTCAGAAACGGCTTGGCGGGAAACTCATAATCCTGAACCAAGCTCTTCTTGCGTTTGACACGGATCCTCATCGAGCAATTCAGAGTCTTCGAAGTTTTTTGGCCTTCCTTCACGCGGACGATCATCAACACTGAAATCACCGTTTTTGAAGCGACGAAACCAATCACGACACGTTGTTTCACTCAGAGCAGCATCACCGTAAACTTTTTGGAGCTCTCGATGTGCTTCAGCCGCCGGTTTCTTCGAATGAAAGAAGAAAATCAACACTTCCCGCAAATGACGATTATTTGGCACGAAATCAGACATCTTCAAACAACCAAAATATATAACACTAAACCAAAATCACTGATTAGGCAAAGCGGTTTGTTTAACATATGTCTGAGCTTGGTTTATGACGCTTGAGATGTACAACATTCGACAAGCACTTACTACTGGCGCCATCTATTGCTTAACAGCGGGAACTTAGTTGCGCACCTAATAATTCAAGCAATAATATCAACATTTTCGAGTGCAGTTATCTTTATAAAGTCCTTTTAAACAAATGTATTCAATGTAACCTCCTGTTTTATTAATACCATCCTCGAGCCGACGCCAGAAGCCAGAGCATGCCTTTCGGACGTAGTCCTCCGAAATTGACTGCCATGTGCGTGTTATGGTTGACTTCAGGGTTTTCACACTAGGGTGTGATGTTTAGCAGGCTCGTGCTTCAACATATGCCCAAATCGAATAATCCAACGGATTAAGATCTGGACTGCTAGGGGGCCACAAATCCTTCGGCCACAATTTCATGTTATCGTTCAACCATTGTTGGGTTCGATTGGACGTGTGACTTGGCGCTCCATCCTGCTGTAGGACAACGTTTTGGTCCTCGGAGAAGTTGGCCTTCACCCAGGGAAGCACTTGGTCCTTTAAAATACCGATATACACTTCGGTATTGATTTTAACTCCAGCATCAATGAAAACAGGCGGCATTTTCAAACCGTTGAACGCCACCAAGCCAAACATCATGACACCAGCCGAAATTTGAATTTCACTTTTTCCGGAACGTTCTCCATTTTCTGCGGTGAAATGAACCGGTCCATGCGGCTGTTGACCACAGCATTGATACTGAAAAGCTTTTCGTCGGAGAACAGGATTATAATTTTTTCCTTCTTCAACAAGGAAAGCAATCTTTTGGAACGAGTCACTCGTAGTTCCTTGACCCGGTCCGTAATCAAGTGGCGTTTTACTCTGGCTCTGGAAGATGCATGCAGGTCTTCTTTGATGATTCTCCGCATGGATTTCTCCGAAATATTGCCTTCCTTTGCAAGTTTTCTTATGGAACGCACCGGGTTGCGAGCAATTTTTGCACGGACCGATTTGATCACGTTCGACGTGCGTGCAAAGCGCGAACGTCCGCTTCCCGGCTTCCGCTGCTTAGGACCATCCTGCAGGGACTTTTTTATGTGGTAAACTGTTGCCAAATGGCACCCTACCACCTTGACAATTTCTTCCGGCTTCTTCTGGGCGAGCAACAAATTGGTGATCACTTGTTTCGCGAACATTTTGACGAATTTGCAATAAAACAAATAGAATGTTTAGATGCAGCACTTGAAAGTAAACATAAACAAATACACTTTCGACAGAAATTAGTCACTAGCTACACGAATTAACCCAAAACTCAAGTTTGAACATTTTCGCATTATTTTCTGCCGCACCCTGTATTGGTTCTTTGTGTAAATACAGCTGATCTGGAAATAACGCAGTAGCATCCGTAAGCGGTCAATCATGCTCATGCTCAGCCGAGCGAATCGAAAGAACGACTTTTTCGTTTGATGTTCAGAAAACAGATGAAAGTTTTTAGTTGTCTACCGTAGTTTTTACAAATCTCACGGCTTACTTCTCTTTGCTACTCCTCCTTACGCCGTTATGTGATCGATTCCCGGTGGCGGTGGCGGCTCCATATAAATCTCCTCGTCCAGGTCACCTTGGAGAAACGCGGTGATATACACAGAAAAAATAATTAAATTTAACGTTCGCGTAAAATTTTCCCTCGTTTAATTCCAAGCCAAAACAGGTGTAAGCAACGAAATTGTCTGCAATCATTCATGCGCCATGCAACAATGTTTGCAATCTTTCAAACAACTGGCTAGATTGAGGCGTTATCTGGCTTAAATTTACATGAAATATCCCATTATATTCGGCCAAATCTAGCATTCCTTATATGTGCATTTTATAACGCAGAAAATTCAATGTTTCTTTTTATCTGTGTACATCTGATCGATTGAAAGACTTTATTTGGCAACTTGCGCGGACAGATTCCGAAGCGAACTGTGACGGATCACAGGCGAGTAAGTTTCGTCGTAGTCCACCCCTTTGCGCTGAGAGTATCCCATAATGACCAACCGTGCCTTGTAGCGGTCAATATTTCCAGCAGCATCGTGTTTGATCTTGGAAACCCATTTGCATTTGATGGTTTTTCTTCCTTCTGGAAGGCCAGTCAGTGTCCAGGTCTCGTTGTCCAGCAGGGGTTGATGCTCCTCCTCCATAGCTACCTTCCAGCGTTCGGAGTCTTCGCGCGACAGAGCTTCTTGGTGAGTAATCGGATCGTCTATTGCGGCTGAACTCCCAGCCTCGGTTGGAGATGCTGAGATCCCACCGAATTGACGCTGGACCTTGGGTCCCGTGGATGAGCCACTTGAATGGCTGAAGGACTGTTTCTGGAAAGAATGGGAACTGGGAAGACCTCTTGTTGGAACAACAAAATCATGCTACTTGCCTGGAAGTTTGTGCTCCCGACCGCTTTGCCTCAACACCTCTGACCCAGGTGGACATTAGCTTTGTCGTGGTGAGAGCACAGGATTCATGTTCATCACAGTGTTATCGGCTGAAGGATCTTCTACTGTTCTACTTTTTATTCAAACTTCCCAAGCAAAGTTTCCCAAGTAGCACAGAGAACACAAGTCCTCCGTATTTAAAGAAACAAACATTTTCAAGAAATGCCAAACGCCAACAAAACTAGTAAGGTATATTTCGTTCATGCTGTATTGAACATCGAACGACCGTTCCTGTACTTTGAAATAAGACTGGTTACTAGTAAATCTGTATTTATGTCACATTTATGTTCACTACTAAAACATTCACGAACCTAATTCAATTTTGCCAGTATGATGAAAAACTTAACATTTCTTATTCTTCTTTAGCATTTCAAGCTTATTGCTTTCACAATTAGCTTATTGCTTGCTCTCAACTTAGTGTTCTAAATGCACTTCCACAGTTATTAATTGAGAGCTTTCGATGCCAAGTACCATTTTTGCATTAGTATGATTGTGTGGCAAGTACAATCATACGCTATGCCCAGGGAGTCGAGAAATTTTCCTTTACGAAAAATTCCTAGACCAGACCGGGAATCCAACCCAGCCACCTCCAGCATTGTGTTGCTTTGTAGCTGCGCCTTTACCGACTGAGCTAAAGGAGGACCCAACATTTCTTATACGATCGATTATTATTTGTGTTAAGATGATTTCTTTGGCTTTCAGTCTTTCTGAATAATGAAAACGTTTCGGCGTATTTTTTCGCCTTCTTCTTGGGCTTACTGCAACAGTATAATGTTTCGGTATGCTGTGTGTGTTGTTTCTAAAATAACTTACTTACTAGATTTCTGTTTTTTGTCATATTATGTTCTGTTATTACTTTGAAACGTCTAGTAATTCTATTGAACAACACTGTTGTGGACATACAAATACAAAGAAAGTTCAAATAAATTAAACAAATATCTACAAAACATAGTACGTAAGAAAACTATTTACTCTATTTTTACACTTTTACATTGTTCCGGTAGTTAAATAATTGTTGTGTTGGATCCAGAGAGGTGGTGTCTGGGTTGGTGTTCCTTGTGTCGGTGGTTCTACTTCTAATAATGTTTACTGTATGTATAAGTCCGGAGTATGTATGTTCTACTTAGTCCATCTGGGTCTGTTCGTTTGTTGTCGTTAATTATGTTGATCATCTCCAAAATTGGCAATGTATTCTTTTTGAAAGTTTGATCAAAAATACGGGTTGAATCAAAATTAAATTTATGTTGGTGATCGTTACAATATGACAAAAGCGCAGTTGTCACATTGTATCGATCACCAATATAAAGATCTCACTACAAGTCGAAGTCAATACTTTTTAGCAAGTTTTGGAGAAGGTTAGGGGAATCGAGGGGAAAAGTTGTTTTTGCGTATGCCGGAAAATTCTAAATATTCGTTTTTATATTGTCCAAACAGAATATCTTGAGTGTATTTCTTCGGAAAATTAACTTTTTTGAAGACAAATATTTTCATAAAAATATACATACTGTTTGATAAAACAAAGTTTAACTGACCGGCTCCGTAAACTGTTACACACGCCTGAGCCTAAAAAATAAACGCTAGATATTGCTAATAAACTGTCGAGTTTCGAACACCAAATACATGTGAGTGAGAAATTCTTTTCAAAATCGTCAAAATCAAGTGTTGAACATTAAAAAATCCATCTTAAGCGCAAAGCAATGCCAAGCAATCAGATTTTTTTTTACTGCTGGCTTATTACTGCATGAATATGCTGTTTATTATATGAAATCAAGTTTCAAAAATGGATATGAACACAATCAACTATTACCAAATTAGTGCGTTTTAAATCTATACAGTCACACGCCATTTCTAAATTGTTTGAAACTGTAGGCAGAAAAACGGCGATTTTTTTTCTCTTTCTATTTTCTATCCTCCGTGTTCGCTTGAACTGTACACATAAACTGTTGGTGGTGTGCAGGCCTCGAATTTTGCAACAGGCAACTGTTTTGTAGAAAAAATGAACCTCTTGTTGTGGCAGAAATTTGTAAAATTAAGTGTTTAGTTTTCGGTGCATGTAAATTTTAAAGAAGGCGGGCGTAAATTGAAGTCTTATTAGTCGCATCGTTTAGGTGCATCAAAAAAGACTTATGTTTCACATTAAATTTTGCATCCAATTTTTCAGTGTTCAGATATAAATGACTGTTTTGTATATTTTAAACAAATTGAAAGCATATACTATTAAAGGTGTTCAATGGACCAGCAGCGAGTCGTAAGGTTGAATTACAGAAATGTCTTGAGAATGCGGTTGTTTGCCAGTAGTTCTGAACTCTCGTTGAGGAATTTTAATTCTTTGCAATGTCCTGAGTTTCGTCGAAATTTTTGATGGATGGCCTTGGTTAACGAACAATTGCAATTTATTGTTTTTCTGTATAGTAATGGGAAGTGATCGAGGAGTTTACATCAGTAAATGTAATCAGATCGTTTTTGTATGTGTTTGTAAATCTGATTAAATTGTCAATAATAAATTATCTTTAAGATAAATCGTCCAGCTCAAACCTTTGAGGGGGTATGTGACCACCACCATCATCATCAGCATCATAATCATCAACATCATGAATGTACTGGCCACATAATTATACTGCAACAAAATGGCTCTGGCATCGAAAGCTTTCAGATAATAATAGCGGAAGTGTATTCGCAACGCTAAGCTAAAAACCAGCAATAAGTTAGTTGTGATAAGCAAGAAGCTTGAAGTATCAAGAAGGTAAAGAAATGTTTTAATTTTTTTAAATGCGAAAACACCGCAGCGACATTTGAAAAATTTCAAAAATTAAATGCTTAAAGAAAACAGCATAGCGCTGCATTATGATACGCTCTTGAGTGTCGTAAGCAACTCGATACAACACACGATTTTTTCAACGCTCATCGTAGTTATAAATTGACCACTCGTGTTGAAAAAATCTTCTTCCACTAATGTTGACCAAATTGTTTAACCAAATATCCGACGTGTTCCACCTCTAAACACTGACTGTGAAATAACACTACGCTCTACATCACGTGCTGAAAATCTAGTTATGACATACTAAGCATATTACGTGACATTCCGTACAAGAAACCTATTCATTCATATCACAAATATTAAATTACTACTTCTAAAAGTAGTAATCTCCGTCTAGTTGTCATTGGGATAATCATTTTTATCTGTTGACGAATAAATAAATAGAGCGGTTCCATATCATTTCAGCAACGAGTAGTTTTCATATTTTTTGATTTGCATGAAACCTTGCATACAAGTTTTTGGGGAAGAAAAACTCCGTTTTGCATACTTGGTTCGCCATTTTGAATCTAGCCTTACTTATGAGAAGGGCCTATGAAAAATGCACATGATATCTTCAAAAAATTGTATCTCGGAAACGGTTTGTCTGTTGTCTGTGGGGTGTTGTTTTCTACGACGTTTTATAGTATAGAAAAGAAAAAAACAAAGAAAAAAAAAAGTTTTTTTTTTGTGTTGTGAAAAAAAAAATTTACCTTAAAAGTTACGTGTCAATATTTTTTATTTATTCTTATGTTATAGCTGACTAAAAATGCTATCTAGTGCATAGTGGGTTGTTCTGGAGAAAAATAGGTTACAATGAAAAAAAATTGTTTAAAAAAAATTACAATTTTCTAAAAAGCTATTAAAAAAAGTCAAAAAAGTTTGTCACCCTAATTTTATGAAAGTACATCAAATTTGCAAGCAAAAAATACTTCGGTAACATTTTTCTAAGATGCACCGTTTAGAAGATATTACTGATTTAATATTGATTTTTTTGATAACTTAATAAGTTTTGGCCCTTTTCGGATGTATTCCGTATTTTTTCAGTTTCAAAAGTATTTTTTTCAAAAAGATTGGAAAATTTTGAGTTAAAATGACACTAACAGCGAAGAACAAAGCGTAGCCGGCGGCTCAAGGATGCCAACTGTTCAGACCATACCTGATGTACCTGATCCGCAAAGCTATGAAAGTTTGGTCAACGCTAAGCACAATTCAATCAAATGAAGACTTCACGATGCCTGTAGACGTCGAAATATTCAACCGAGGAATAGCAGCTATTCGTGTTTCGCCTATAGATTTAGGTAAGGTTAAAAATGTTCACTATCCTGAAAAAAAGTGCGCTGAAATCGTCGAAGGATTACGAAGAAATCTTTTTAAATTAGACGCTAAAACAGAAAAAGCAAACGAGTTTGATGAAGTCATAGAAAATATGAAAATTAAATTTCTAAATTCAGCCACAAGGCAAGAAAAACTATCAATTTTATCATTGTTACCAAAATCATGGTCAGTACAAAAAATTGTAGACGAATTTAAAACCAGTAGAAATATGGCATCAGATGCAAGAAAGGAAAGAGATAATGTATTTGATTCATCTCAAGGTTCAAGCTCTGGAAAAGCTTTGAGTAATGAAACAAAAGAACTGGTTTTGAATTTTTTGAGGACGATGATATAAGCCGTGCAATGCCAGGCCAAAGAGATTTTGTTAGCGTAAAGACAGGAAATAAGAGATTAGCTGTTCAGAAAAGATTGTTAATGATGACATTGAGAGAAGCTTTTAATCGCTTTAATGAAATGTACGTCAATGTAAAAATAGGGTTTTCATCATTTGCAAGTCTCCGGCCAAGGCAATGTAAACTATTGACTATCACAGGAACACATAATGTTTGCGTTTGCACTACCCATGAAAATGTCAATTTAATTCTACATAGCTAAAAAAAATACAATGTCTTGAATGATCTAAAAACATTAACGAATAGATTACTTTGCGAAAATAAGACAACTCATTGCCATCTACGAAGATGTAAAAACTGTCCAGATACCTCAGTTTTAGAAGACAGTTTATTGAAACAACTGGAAGAAAACTTTGTTGAAAAGCTTTCATTCGAACAATGGGTTACCACTGACAGATGTGATTTAGAAACTATTGTAAAGCAAACCGATGAGTTTGTTTCATTTTTCAGCTCAAAATTAGAAAGTTTGATTCCGCATGATTTTGTAAAAACCGAACAATCCAATTTTTTGAAAACTACAAAACAAAACTTGCAAGATGGTGAATTTTTAGCTATTTGTGACTTTTCTGAAAATTACAGCTTCATTTTGCAGGATGAAGTTCAATCACACCATTGGAACGTGCAACAGGCCACAATCCATCCTTTCGTAATATATTATACTGAAAATATGCAAATTAAACAGTTTAGCTTCATTATAATTTCTGAAGAACTAAGACATGATTCAGTCGCTGTTAATTTGTTTATTGATAAAATGATAAACTTTTTACAAATTGATCAAAATAAAAACATTAAAAAAATTATTTTATGTCAGATGGTGCTGCTTCACAGTATAAAAACCGAAAAAACTTTTCTAGCCTTTGTAAATTTAAGTCAAAGTATGGTATTCCCATGACGCTTTTTCCACCACCACCCCCACGAAGAACACCCAACGGCGATGCTATAGAATACAAGATAACACGCACCGACAGCAGCAAATTACAGCAAAAGACCACAACACCCGAAAAACGCTCGAAAAATAGAATTAAAGGCGGCAAAAAAAGAAAAAAGAAGAAAACACAAAGAGGTGACATTGTTTTTTTACTAAAGAAAAAAACGAAAAAAGAGATTTTGCAGCTAAATAAATAAAAAAACAAAGAAAAAAAAAAAAATGATGTTATCCAAATAATAATGTTATTTTTTTTTGCGAACAATCACCATCCCTGAAAAAAAAGCTTAATTCGCTCTTTTAATTCTGGCTATTGAGGAAGCTTGCATTTGCAGTTCTCAAAAAGGTGTATCTCGAAATCGAGTTGTCTCATCGGTTTGATGTCTGTGGCGATGTTCGGCAATAGAGAGAAAATATGCACAGTATAAACACATCCAGTTTAAATGGAATAAACTGTTAGGCGATATGCAAGAGTTGAATGCACATTTTCAACACAATACACCAAAAATAACTGGAAGAAATCATTGTTCCTGATAGTGGGATTTTGTAACTTGTTTTTCAAAATACTTTTAAGGCAGAGAATTTCCCTCGAATCTTTAAGCTGTCAGTGTTATTTTATCTCAAAATTTTCCAATCTTTCCGAAAAAAATACTTTTGAAACTGGAAAAACACGGAGTACATCCGAAAAGGGCCAAAACTTATTAAGTTATCAAAAAAATCAATATTAAATCAGTAATATCTTCTAAACGGTGCATCGGTAACTTCAATGTTACCGAAGTACTTTTTGCTTGCAAATTTGATGTACTTTCATAAAATTAGAGTGACAAACTTTTTTGACTTTTTTTAATAGCTTTTTAGAAATTTGTAATTTTTTTAAAAAATTTTTTTTTCATTGTAACCTATTTTTCTCCAGAACAACCCACTGTGCACTAGATAGCATTTTCAGTCAGCTATAACATAAGAATAAATAAAAAATTATTGACATGTAACTTTTAAGGGAAAATCTATATTTTAGTTCAAAACACAAAAACCAAACTTTTTTTTACCGTGCATATTTTCTCCATATAGCACCAACAATTGTCTAAAACTTCGCCGAAGACACCAAACCAATCGGACAAACCGTTTCCGAGATACAATTTTTTGAAGATATCATGTGCATTTTTCATAGGCCCATCTCATAAGTAAGGCTAGATTCAAAATGGCGAACCAAGTATGCAAAACGGCGTTTTTCTTCCCCAAAAACTTGTATGCAAGGTTTCATGCAAATCAAAAAATACAAAAAATAAATTTTCCACTTGTTCGTGGAATCGCTCAAAAAAAAATAAACCCCACCTAATTTTAACATTTTTTAATGTCAATAACTTAATTTCATACACGGATACAACCGAAAAAGCGCAATAAATGTGGCATTTTCTCATATGTCATACCAGATGTTTTGTTGAACATCCATAACACAAATATCATGTCCTATGGATGCTTCCAACAGAATGCTTATAACATAATGATGTTCTGTCCAAGTAGTTGTTAACCTCGTAAATTTTAAATATTTATTATAAAAATATATTACCTTGAAGAATCAAATTTCACCCCTTTTAAATGGCTGTAACTTTTTACCCGTTGGGTATTTTCTATTGAAATTTTGGGTGGACTTAGTTCAATGTGTATTTTTTTACGCTGTGTAAGTTTCACTAGCAGATGTGCAATCGTTGCGAAGATGGAGTCGGAAGAACAGCAGCGGCGCAAGGAAATTTTGCGCACGTACCTCGAAAATCCGGATCTTTCTCATCGTGCCATCAGCAGGAAGCTGAGAATGGTACATTCTACGGTGTCTCGTGTTTTAAATCGGTACCACGAACGTTTGACCATCGATCGGAAAGAAAAAAGTGGCACAAATGGATCTCCGTATAGTGTTAAGGATCACAAGCGGGTAGTTCAAGCTTTCAAGAGGAATCCCAACAGTTCAGTTCGAGATGTGGCGAAGAAACTGAATCTAACCAAAATGTTCGTACAAGATGCAAAAAAACGCGAAGGACTACACACACTACGGTTGGTAAAACACGTGCACGGAAGCTCTAGACCCAGATGTTGACGAAACCACATTGCCTCGTTATGGATGATGAGACGTATGTAAAAGCAGACTTCTGGTAGCATCCGGGGTCCAGTTTTTCACTGCTCATTATAAATTCGATGTCCCTGAGAACGTTAGAAAGCAGAAGATGTCAAAGTTTTCCAAAAAATATATGATTTGGCAAGCGATTTGCTCGTGTGGAAAGCGAAGCACCCCATTCGTGAAAACTGGAATGGTCAATTGGCAGGTGTACCTAAAGCAATGCCTCCAAAAGCGTCTACTTCCTCTTATGAGGTCAAACGATGGTCCTACGATTTTCTGGCTGGATTTAGCCTCGTGTCATTACTTTCAAGAGGTTTTGGACTGATACAAGGCTCAGAAGGTCAATTTCGTGCCGAAGCATCTCAACCCCCCGAACGCATCGGAACTGCGGCCAATTGAAAGGTACTGGGACATCATGAAGCAGGCACTTCGGAAGCATCCTAATGAAGTGAATTCGGAGGAAGATATGAAGAAAAATTGGATTGCCACGCAAAAACAAGTTGGTCCAAATGTTGTACAGGACCTTATGAGTAGTGTAAAGAAGAAGGTTAGAGCATTTGGATATGGAATTGAAATTGAATAAAAAAAACATAGGAAAATATTCATAACATGTTTTATTTTACTCCCTGAAAGTTTGAAGATGATTGGTAGAACGGGCGAATTTTGCCGAATGAATAAATAATTTGTGTGTGTCGCAATTTGATTCCGTACTACCCTTTAAAAAAAATAAAATATATTTTTCCTACCCACCAACAAAAAAATATATATATAAAAAAAAAAAAAAAAAAAATTTTTTCTCCACAACACAACGCAAAAAATAACCAATGAATAAAAACAAACAATGAAAAAAAGAACATTACTTAGACTCAACAAAAAAAAAAATCCGCCCCGCTTAATAGTGTACTCCCCTTTTCTTCCCCCTTTCACCCCATATTAATTGAAAAACGTAAAAGGAGACCCGAATAAATTATTTAACTTTTGTGAGATTACTTTATGGAACCCACAAAAATCAACATGGCGGTTTTCAAATGAAGTCTACAGTGCGGGTAAAAACATTAGTAACAGTTTTGAATTTGAAATGTTAGTGCTTTCTTTACTGCGTGTTTTTTTGTGTGAAATTGAACAGATTAATGACATTCATTCTAGGCAGGTTCCCGATTGCTGTGCTGTACCTTTGCCTATATTTCACACTTGTACTTTTTCCTCATTCGTGAGTTTAGCTGCATCTTGTGTACTCAAAAATATTTGTTTTTTTAATTATTTTTTTAGTTTAATGATTATTTTGTATGCCTGCATACCATATACTTCCCATGCGTAACATCTTTTTGATAAACCATGAACATATAATGCTTGCTTTTTGCCTGCTTTATACTTTTGAAGTTGGAAGTCATTGAAAATCGTCGGAGTGCGAGCAAAAAGGCCAATTCCACCCACATACATTTTTCGTACTATTGAGAAAGCGAACTTTTCCTCAATAATCATTGTAGTAGTGTACTTAAACAAGTTTCAATTCTTAGGAAATTCGCGAAAGAAGTTGTCTTCGTTTGCGGCGTTGGCTCTTGTGGAAGAAATCGCGAGAATTTTCCTCGTTCAGTGTGATGCAATGCGAATTGCAATGGCTAGTTTTGAGGTATATTGATTGCTGTATCATGTATCCATGTATCGATTTAATGAAATGTACGTAATGCTTTATACACAAAAAAATAAAATTTTTACACGACACGAGATATTTTTTTTTTTTAAAAAAAGGGGGGGCACAAAAAAAAAGATTGTGTATTTTTTTGTCTCCCCAAACCCCACACACCCAATCCCCCGAAAAAGGTGTTTTTTTAAATTTTTTTTTTCTCCTCTTTCACCCCTTTTTTTTTTCCTAAGGCGCTTGCATGTGTCGGTCTCAGGGGACAAAAATTTACATGCCATTTTGGTAGTGTGTAGTCTAGAGTATACATAGTAGAGATAATATTTGATTGCGTATGAAACGTATTAAGAAGTGATATGAAATTGATTCGACCAAATTTCTAAATGTCATTCGAATTACGTTTGAACATTATGCAAAGATAGCAATGGCAAAAATCTATGTTACTTAATACAGGGTGTCTCACAATAGGTGTCACTAAAACAAAATGGGATTACAGCAAAACAAGTCAACCAAATCATAGCATTTATTTTTCATTGGAAAGATACATGTTATAGAAATAAACCATATTAATTCAATTCAAATCTCTCACCCTTTTCCTTGGTAACTTTGCGCAAACGCTTTGTTAACCCATCGCAGCTGGCACGCTCGATTTCCTGAGGAATTTGGTCCCACATACCAACCAAATGTTTCTTGAATCGATCTAAAGTAAGCCCTTTCGTAGGGCCTACTTATGTTGAAGCATATAACCCCAAACAAAGTAGTCAAGTGGGTTGAGATCCGGTTAAGATGCAAGCCTTTCTTCGCTTGTGATGAAACCGGGCAAATTGTCCGCGCACCAAGCTTGTGTCTTCTTTGCCTTGTGAGCTGGAGCTGAGTCCTGTTGGAAACAATATGGTGTATTCTCATACAGCTTTGAAGCATGAGGAAGCAGATGGTTCTTCAAAACCTACTCGATGTAATATTCAGTGTTGATTTTTACATTAAGTTCTATGAAAAGAAGAGGAAGTTTTCCTTTTTGTGAAATGGCGCCCCATACCATGATTTTCGATACATTCTGATAGCTAGTTTATCTCTTGGAATATCTACAGCTAGTTTATCTCTTGGAATATTGGCAAGACTTTTGCCATACACATGATAATTTTGTTGATTATGACTGTCCTGAAGGACGAAGAGCTTTTCATCCGAAAATAAAATCTCGCAGTCACCATGCCGAACCAAAAGATGTCTGCTTCTTTGGACTCTGGCTTGCTTTTGACGCTCCGTCAACCCGTAAGCCCGTTGTTTCTTGTACGGCTTGCATACCAGATCATGTCTGAGGAGCCTGTTCATTGAAGAAGGGGACATTTGGAAGGGACAGATACGGCCGGATTACGTCTTATTCACTCTTTCACACATTTGATCTTTTTCTTCATTCTGGCAGTTCGTCTGGCACCTCCTTTGTGTTGAATATGGACATTTCCAGTTTCCTTGAACCGTTTCAAGGTACGAAAAACAAAACGCTTACTCACTCCAAACTGCTTAAGGCTATTGATTATCTGACACGGTCTAAGCTTTTGCAAATGTAATTTTTAAACTTGCTCCTGTATAGCTTCCATGGTAGCTGATAAATATAAATAAACGGAATTTTAATTTATCTTCAGCGATAAGCTGTCAAAAGAATACACTCAAAACGGGAATAATCAATTCCGCTGTTAAAATTACCCAGCTGAAATAAACCAAGACTGAAAAAAGGTGACACCTATTATGAGACACACTCTACATTCAATATGAAATTTTCTTTTCGAGTAAACAACTACATATTTTACACGGAACTGTCACTTAAAATAACGCAAATCAGAAAAACATTGTATCCCATATATTCACTTTCACACTTTTGTTTGAGCTTTGCCGACCGCCTGTGTTTGTTATTCCGTTATGAATCATTGTGCACAGCAATAATCTCCCAAATTTGGCAGGAATTTTCCAATTATTTACGCCATGGACTTGGCTATTTAATTGCAAATAAAATCAGCGGAGTTTTTAGTTTTGATTGATATTGATATTTAACACACTGTTTTGCATGAATCGCACATTTGTCATTTCCAGGGGGTAAGTCACTCGGCCACCATGTGTTAACAGCCTAAAAAACACAGTCCGCCACATTTCAAACACACGCGCCACCACATGAAAGATAAATTCATTTCTGGCACCACTTACACAAATCGATTGTCTGTTTTCGCACTGTTTTGTTTCCCTCTCGCTTGCGCTGATGTGATTTGAATGATGCATAAGTGTGCGCGTATTAAACGTCAAAAGGGTCCATCGTTGCATAAATTTCCGATTGTGGTATTGACAGATAAGTTGAAACACAAAAGCACATTCCGACACCCAGAAACGCCTTCCGACACACTGAAACACAAACACAACGTGACAGAATGACTGACCCCCTCGTCATTTCTCTAGAAGCAGTATGAAAAAAAATACAAATCCAAAAACATGAATGATTCCAAACATAGTTTGGTATTAAAGCTCTTTTTTATTATGTTGTACGTAACAACATCTCAAAAGACTCCCCCACAAAATTAGCGTTTACAATTTATAACAAATACTGAACAACCTCCTACGCACTGTTGCTTATTTGAACAAACCCTTCTGTTCAATTTGGCTTGTATTTAAATCAGTGTGTGGCGCCACAATCTTACACTAAAGTAGCATGTTTTTCGACCATAAATTAATAACTAAATTACTCGACACTGACGTAATCGAAATTTTGTTATGTAGGATAATGTAAGAATGTGCGCATTTAACATTAAAAATAAGTCACGTAATGTAATAATTGCATCAATGGTCTACTTTGATTGACGACAATAAATAAATAAAAAAAATTTTATTTCAGTATTTCAAATAAATGGTATAAACATATTTTTAACCATCACTCTATTGGATCCAAAATCTATTCTGAATAATTTCACTGTTGCAAGAGGATGTTAAAAACCTGTTTAAAATACATCTTGAGTGCAGCCTATCAATGGGCTTCAAATGGTGAGTTGACAACTTCGAAGGAGGGTGCGACCGACCTCTCGTCCTCACAAGTTCCTACCTCACGCCTCCACGAGTCATATGATCACAAGAGACTGCCAGCTGAAACATGGAGACGCTGGTTGGCGTAGCCTGGGCAATGTTGTCAATCTGACAATAGCGAAGTGAGGGGGTGCGACTGAACATCATGTACCTTAAGTCATATTGCATATTTTCCATTTTCAATTTATTATTAATTTCAGCACGCATTAGAATCATCGGCATCGAAAGCTCTCAATTAATAACAGTGGAAGTGCATTTGGAACACTGAGTTGAGAGCAGGCAATAAGCAATTTTAGAAAGCAATAAGCTTGAAATGCTATGTATAATAACGCTTTAGAATCATCTTTGCATTCCAAAACCATGTAAGAGCCTGGAGCAACATGACAGGCATCAAAGGCTCAATTTGTTTTTCAGCATTTCAGCATAATATTTAATTTAAAATTGCACTTCTAAACTTCAACTACTACATTCATAAAAGACTGGCATGTGCTTATAAGCAATGTAGGATTATATTTTAATATTGTGTTTAGTGGTATTATGGTAACATAGCCATTATCATCAAACCGGACTCTTCGATCACTTCAATTGCTACCTTTGAAATGTTACTAGAACAGTATAAAGAAAAATATTACAACACGTCTTATAAAATAATATCTTTTATTGAAATTTTATCTCAGATATTTGGAATGATCTATTCTGTTTTCAGATTTTCCAGGACTAGAAGGATATTAATACATAACTAATTTTTATCTATTTTTCAGTAACAATCCATTGGATGTACCATTTTAGTTTAAAATTTGAATAAATTAGCATTCTTGTCTATAATGGTATCCTAATTTTTCGGGTACAAAATATACTAAATATTAAATAACACATAACGGGGGAAAGGGAGGGACCATCAGGGCACCCAAGTTAAACGATTTGGATAGGGAGCATGGGGCTGCCTCCTCCCTATTGTTAACATTTCGCGGAACGAGGGCGGGCTCTTCGACCCCATCTATTGGGTTTATTCTGTAAAATGAGAGCTCGATTCTAGTGCTGTCTGTGTGACCTAGCTTTTGGAAGGAGATTCTTTTCCCTATATTCGCGGGTTTCACGTAAGTGTATCTGCTTACGGGTCCGCCCAAACGTTTTTGGCCCTTCATACAGGAGCTTGATGATCACAAACAATAATAGAATCCTGATCAAATCGTTTTTCAGATTATTCCACTGCTATGGGAAGTTACGGTACAATAGTGTAGTATTATTTATTATTATTATATAATAAACTTGTTTATTTTTTATTATAATTATTTTATTTTTTACTAAATTGTTTTATAAAAATACACATTTAATTAATTTTTGATTTTATTTTAGTATTTTCAATTACAATAAAAAAGGTTTGATTTTATTTCAATTACTTAATACAGTTGAGTTTATAATTATTATATTTCGGTATTTTAAAAACCCTGAACTACTGAGTGATTACTATTGAATATGATTTGATTACAATTAAGTACTTTTAGTATGATTAAATACATTTTTATAACAATAAAATCTCCTTCAGTAAAATTGAGTAAAAATTGACAACATTTGAGTACTTACATACTTCTAGGTACAGATTGATTACTTTAATGCTTGTAGTACACTGATTATTTAAATCGCCATAATTTTTTTAAAGGCAGATAGAGATCGGACAGAAATGTATAATTTCTGACAGCTGTCTATCTGCCTATGACAAATGTGTGGTCAATGTACAAATAATGTGCTACAATCTCAAGTACCATAACTGCTCATAAATACATAACTGTCCCATAAACATAGGGAATCAAACAGAGATGAGATGATATGTCAGTTCTTTGAGTATCGTAGAAGTTTATGCATTTTTATTACATATTCATAAAAATCCTATTCATTTTGAATCGGCTTTGGTACATTAAACCCAATAATTGGATTGGGATTTTGGTGAATGTATTTTTAATAGAAATAATGGAATTTATTAAATAGATTAATTGCTTTACATATCTTTCTATAACAATAGTCGGCCTGACATAATAAATAACTGTATATAAATGCAAGAGCAATAGTAAGAAAGGAACCTACACCTTTGGGTATGGCTTTGCTAAGTAGAGTTAGCGCAAATCAATAATATCCTTATCCACAGGAAAGTACTATTATGCCCCAAAATTATCATTTTTTTCACTTTTTTTTTTCATATAAAGCGGAAAACAAAAAAAAAGAGTTTAGTTGGTTAAATTTATTATTATTTACTCGTTGACGAACTTTTATGATTACCAAAGGAGAATTTTATTACAATGCGTACCAAACAAAATGTCATATAATGCAAATTATTATTTACATTTTTACATACATTACATTTATACGATATTGACATCATCGAACGTGACTGATAAATTACTTATAAATAACAATTACTTTGTCTATTTAATAAGGAAATCAATAAATCAATCAATCAATTTCAGGTACTTCACATACTTATCTATTTTTTTTGAGTACTTTCATTACTCATTAAATTATTTTAGGTACTTTTAAGTACTTTAAATACTCTTCTAATTCTATCAAATACTTTTAGTACACATTTAACACGTCTGAGTACTTTATATTCCTTGTAAACACTATTCAGTACATTGAATAATCTAGAAATACTTTTGAGTTCTATGATTCCTCATAAATTATTCTTGAGTGCTAGAAATACTTTCAAAGTACTTTTAAATTTCTGTTCAGTACTAAGAAGTCCAAGAATATTTTGAATACAACGCACTCCATACAGTGCTCTGCGTGCCCCTCGATTAATTGAGAGCTTTCTTTACCAACACCAATGCATGAATTTGTATATTGTATGGCAAGCACAACTATACTCTATGCCCAGGGAAGTCGAGAAATGTTCCAACCCGAAAAATTCCTAGACCGATCGGGAATCGAACCCGCCGCCTCCGGCTTGGTAGACCGTGTGTTTACCGACTACGCTATACGAGGCCCAAGTTTACCCATGCAATAAATATCAAAATCTAAGTAAACATTACTCAGTTTCCTTCATAGGTACGATTACTTAAATTTGAGTAAGCGTATGTTTACCCATGTCCCTTTTTGCCCCCGCCTGGTTTTTTTTGCCCCAAAAGGGAGTAGCTTCAAAAAAGGGTTTGCCCCCCTGGCGTTCCTCCCCAAAATTTATAAAAAAAAACAAAAAAGCCCCAGTTTGAACCATGCATGTTTATCATGGACATTCAATAAAGGAAAAATCAAGATGTTCAAAATAAATTTCATATAGGGTATGTGTCCCTTGACTCAGCCTATTATGCAACCATCGATTACATTTTTTATTATAACTCAAAGTTTTGAATCTGTAAGTGAGATTCAACTAGTTATACACTTGCTAAGATAAGTTTGATAAGACATTTGGTAGTATGTATCACGAAAAGTTACACAACTCTTTTTATGAAGTCAGAAACTTTCGAGGAATATGGATTTAATGTCGGTCTATAAGCTCCAAATTGGGTCTATTCATGGATGCAACTTCGTCCCATTCGATGGATTTATTAGTAAATGCAGTCTTTGTACGGTTTTTTTTTCTAATTTTATGAATTAAGGCATTGTCAGATGTATTCGCTTTACTTAACATAGAATTTCACAAAACAAACTGAAATAAAACTGCTTCGCAACACTTAAGTGATGTTCATATATGATTTATCAGCCATTCAATAATGAAAACATTATAATTCACTATACAATGATTTTGTTACTTCGGTTTGTGTTTAGATGAACCACTTGAATATAAACAACTGCAAACTCATGCGTTTCCACTTTAAATTTTACCAATAATAACCTTTTTACTACGTTATTGGTACAACAGGCCATAGTTGGGAACATACAAAAAATTATGTCCCCAACATTGGGTCTACGATTTTCTTGTAAAGTCATTGTTATTTTAGTTATATGAACAGTTAGTTTATAACGTGCAACCATTTTCTGTACATCCAGACTGCATTACTCGCTTTATCGATTCAATTAAGCCAAATTTAGATCACTTGAAGATCGTGTAGATCATCTGTTCAACTTAACCAGTGAAATCATGATGCCCCAAAAGTTCAAGAAATCGAAAATTATGCGGAAGTGAACAACTATAAGTTGATTAATATTGTCTCAATTGCTTCAGATTACATCGGTCATCCTAATAGCAACATGATTTTGTTGATTATCGCTAAATTAATGACATATTTGGTACATAGGCCGAATGAAGGTGATAGGCTTACATTACATCCCGTTACTCCAAAACAAAAACACAACCCATAACACACCCACACTAAAAAAATTTTTTTTTTATTTAAAAAAATTATTAAAAAAAAAAATTTAAATTGATAAAACAAAAAATAAAAAAAAATATTTTTTCTTGTCTGGTACCCCGTTTTTATCAAATAAGGTATGTGTCCCTCCCCCCACCCAACATCCAACCAACCAATTAATTTTTTTTTATAAATCAAGAAATTTTTTTGATGCAAGCATTTTTTTGCTTTTTTTCCCCCTTCTTAGATACATTTAATAAGACGTTTGTTAGTATGTATCATGAAAAGCTATACAACTCATTTTATAAAGTCAGAAACTTTCGAGGGACATGAATGTAATATCGGTCTATGTGCACCAAATTGGGTCTTTTCATGGATGCAACTTCGTCCCATTCGATAGATTTTTTATTTAATACAGTCTTAGTACTGTTTTTTTCTCCTGATTTTATGATTTAAGGCATTGCTAGCTGTATTCGCTTTACCCAACATAAAATTTCAGAAAACAAATTAAACTTAAACTGCTTTGAATCACTTAAGGGGAACCCTCCCCTGAATATGAACCAAAAAATCGTTTTTTTTTTTTATTTTGGCAAAAAATGAAAGCCGCATATTCGTAGAATATATGTAAAGAAGGATTTTTTGATACGATGAATATTTATTGAATGGCGCGTCTCGAACACACCGGTCTCACGTGCGCGGCGGGGGCTGCGGGAACTTTGAACGCGTTTTACTCGAAACCATGTTTTTCAATCTAACTTCAAACCCCGGGCTTGAACTATTAATCCGATTCCCTAAATCAAATAACTGTTTAAAAGGTAATAATTTTTTGTACGGCTTGAACTAAAAATTGGCATTAATAATTAATTATTTATAATTTTTGAACACGGTTGAAATGAAAAAAAGTAGCGAAAAATTAAACTTTTCAGTTCAAATGATCACTATGCAATGAACTTAAGTTAAAATTGTCTGAAGCCGTAGAAAATTTCATTATCTTTCAGAACTGATAACTAGATTTAATTTCTGTTTACTACAAGAGGCTGCAGGCTTGAAGTTGTCGCCCCATGTTTTGCGCGCAGAGGCTTACGGAAATCACCATTTTGTAGCCGCCATTTTGAATTTTTAAATTTTTTTTATCTCTTTGAAATCTTGAATAACAATCAAATTTAATCGTCAAAACCGAAAGTTCGCACGCCTTTTCATTCTCCCACAAAAAAAAACAAACTTTGCCTTATTTTTGCCATATCCAGGGCATTGCCCCCTTAAGAGATTTTCACATGTGATTTATTGGACCTTCGATAATGAAAACATAATAATTCACTCTGCACAGGTTTTGTTCCTTTGGATTGTGTTTAAATGAGCTATTTGGAAAATACACAACCGAAATTCATACATTTCCATTGAAAGTTTTACCAATAACAATATTTTTAATAAGTTATCCAGACAACAGGCCATAGTTGAGAACAAAGAAAAAAATATGTCCCTAATATTGGGTCCACAGTTTTCTTGTTAAATAATTGTTATTTTATTTGTGTGAACTGTTAGTTTATAACGTGTGAATATTGTCTGTTCATCTACGCTGCATTATTCGGTTTATCGGTTCAATTTGGCCAAATTTAGATCATTCGAAGATCATGGTGATAATCTGTTCAGCTAAACTAGTGAAAGGATGATCTCTAAAAAGTTGAGATAATCATAAATTAAACAGAAGCGAACAACTATAAATTGATTAATTATGTCAAAATTACTTTGAATTAAATCGGTCATTTTGATTGCAACATAATTTTGTTGATTATCGCTGAAATAATGATATATTTGGTACATAGGCCGAATGAAGGAGCTAAGCTACCATTACATTCCCTTACTCTATGTTTGGAAAAAATATTTTCAAAACTTTTTCAAGACCAGACATGTTTGGTATTTCACCTTCACAACTTCTTTACAACAATTTCTTATATGCTTGTCAAAGAAGATGTTTCTGGTGCTACTTGGTTACCTACCTAACAAATATTAAATAAGAAATAGCCATCTTTGAAGCCACTGATTTTCAGAAGAGAACTAAAGTTTTCAAGTGTCCCGGCTGTGACTGGTATTGATCAACAGCAGATCAAGATCTTTACAGGTTGCGTATCTGATAGTGTATTGGATGTTTTCTGCATAATGGAGACCAGAAAGCATCATTTGCATTATCAGATTGTTTGTAGTACCAAAAGGTGGCATCTGCTAGTGGTATGTTTGTTGCTCAGTTTTGATATGCTGACAAATCAAACAATTATACTGGTTTACACTTTTGAGAAATCAACGTTATATTAACAAAAAAAAGTACCTGAGCATTTTGGAAGTTGCTGGTTTTCATTAAATTAAATTGAAATGCATAAAATTTCCCTTCATAATCAATCAGTTTACTTTTTTGATTTCTGTTGAGTACCTACATTCAATCAAATGATTCAATAAATAAATATCCCAATTAATATATCTATTAAATCCATTGTTGTACAATAAACATTCAATCAAAAGCTGATGTTAACATCAGCTGATAACACTGACCACGTCCACGAATCCCTCACCAACACATCAACGCGAATGGCAGTTTTGCTCACTTCCCTTTCGAAAGCTTCAAAACTCAACGAACATGCAACCGAAAGCAAACCGGCGATAAATAAGTCAAAGCTCTCCTCTCTCAAAGCTCGGCACCATACGTCAGAGTGGGTCGAAACATAGGCGTGAAGAACATCGTGTACCTAACCACACAACAACCGTTCGTCGTTGCGTTCGTCATGCTGAATTGCGGCTTGGAGCATAGAGTTCTCTCTTTGACATTGACCTAGACTCGATCGAGTGATCTTGCATGTGTTTGTAGGGCCGTGCATGGTTCAGACGGGAGTCGATCGGTGTTTCTTCGTTCCCTTCTTGAATGTCCCACGCCACAATAGCTTGATAACATGTTGTCTGCATTTCTACTCTGCGTAGTAAGATGCACAGTGAAAGGGGGGCCCAAAATGTACGTGACTGGGGTAATTTCGTTTCCTCATTCGGAAGGCTATTTCGTGGTCGTTGTGATGCACCAGATGCACTGCATTGTTTGGCAAAACACAAAGCCATATAATACCGGTGCATTTTTGCTCAATTATCGGGATTGCGTTTGGCTCGTAACCTTTTAAGTAACGGTATGACGCAATAAGGAGTATGAAAACCGTGCCGGAGTTAGATGCATAGATGGATTTTTCTCTCTCGCGCATGTCCATATGCATTATACAATGTAAGCAAAATGTGAACGTTGTCGGGAAAACCAGTTTGGAGAGTGCTATTAATTACGAAGGTTGCCAATTGAATGTGAAGAAAAGACTATCTTAATGCAGACTTTCAGAACAAAGTTGGTTGTTGCACCTGTTCCCAAGGGAAAAAAACTAACTTTGCGTATTATGGATGCGAACCATGGTGGCAAATCTGATTCAAACACGGTATGATCAAAAGATAGTGCAATAAAATAACGGTAAGGTAATAATGAAGGTCACGAAACCTTTATTGTCTCTAACTTAAAAATGGTGTCTGAATACATCCTACAGAAAGGGTTCTTTGGAAGAGGCAGCCCATTCTAGGCACAATCATGTTGTCGTACACAGAAAAAAATAATGAATTTTAAGAGGCGCGTAAAATTTCCCCTCGTTTAATTCCAAGCCAGAGGAGGCGTAAACAACGAACTTGTTTGCAATCTTTCATGCACCATACAACAATGTTTGCAATCTTTCATACAATTCTAAATTCAGGCGTTATTTGGCTTAAATTTACATGAAATATCCCATTATTTTCTGCCAAATCTAGCGTTCCCTTTATGTGCATTAGATAACGCAGAATATTCAATGTTTATTTTTATCTGTGTAGAATACAACTTCTTTGCTCCGTATCAGAAAATTTCACAGATCTTTATCCACGACATGGTGGCTTGAAATCTGTTGGATATTAATTTCAGAAGCTCTTTCCCATTTTTTATCGAAATCAACAATCCCTGCCAACAAGTGTACCATTGTATCTGGAAATTCCCCCCCCCTGGATATCGGAGCAATATCAGGTATGCTGAACACAGATAGAAAGAAACATTGAATTTTCTGCGTTATCTAATGCACATAAAGGGAATGCTAGATTTGGCAGAAAATAATGGGATATTTCATGTAAATTTAAGCCAGATAACGCCTGAGTCTAGTCTGTTGTATGAAAGATTGCAAACAATTTCGTTGTTTACGCCTCCTTTGGCTTGGAATTAAACGAGGGGATAATTTACGCGTCTGTTAAAATTCATTATTTTTTTCTGTGTAACCTTGTGTGAAGTTAGGGTCTTTGAAAAACTTGTTACCTATCGAAAATCACCGTACACAGATAGAAAAATTGAATTTTCCCTGTGATGTAGCATGTAAATTTGAATTTCATTTCAGACGAATCGGTCAACTTGTATGAAATATTTCTAATAAAGATCAGCTTTTGCAAACGACATTATCGACAATGTATGGGATGTCTCGGAACTTTACTCGATTTATAATGTAAATTTTTATTGTTTTGTGACGCACCATTTATTTACATTATAAAAATAGAAATGCCTAACAGGAAGCTTGCTTCTGTTATAAGAAAACATATTGTAAACATTGCTGAGCAAGCGAGTGGTGAAGTCACACTACCATAACATTTCTAGAACGTGTATGGAATTAATGGAAATGATCAATTTAAAACGTTTGTTGATTTTATCGTTGAATTAAACTGACCCATAAGCTTCATGACATGAATAAACAACATGAATTTCAAAAAAAGCCATGCTTAACCGTTATGTGTCCAAAAGGGAACAAAGTTGCCTTTTTCGATTTCAAAACATGATATTTCATTAAGTTGTCATAGTAGGATATTGAAACTTTGTGACATCTCATATCTCGTTAATACGTAACATCTTGTAGTGAAAGTATGATGACATAGCTAAGGAGGGGCTTCTGATTTTTTTTGTTACGTACAAGACCAACAGGGAACGTTTTTACCTACGGAACTAAAATGACCATTACTATGGAAATATACAACCGATTTGGAATATTTTGGCAGTTTTGGATTCAGAAACTCAACCGCTTTCTCTGAATTGTCTAATATGACCGATGAACATCGTCCGTTTCTGAGAAACCGGATATCCGGAACCGTGTTCCGAAAATGGTATACTTATAAATGTTTCAATAGAAAACCAACAATAATGTAATGTGATGTGATGTGATAAGAACCCACCAGCAGTGCAAGGATTACCTATGGCTGCAGGACTATCCTTAGCAGGTTGCCTCGAGAGAATAGCCTACGTGATGGCTTGTTGTAGCAGGGTCAGTCGATCTCAATGAGGACCTTCGGAAGGCCGCGTGTCTTCGCATGCCAAGGGACTGGTGACTCCACGAACCCTTGTCCAGTCAACAAATCCTTCGACTGCCTTAGGCTGGCCACTTTGTTGCATCGTCATCGGATGTACAGATAACGATACGAAATTTTCTTCTGGAACGATTCCAAGAATGTTGACACCCATATTGTTAAGGTACAATTCAAATAATTTTCTGGCCATCCGTGGCCTCCAATAACTATGGCAAACGTTCTTCTGGAACGATTCCACGAATTTTGACACCCATATTGTTAGGGTTCATTTTAAATAATTTTCTGACCATCCGTGACACCGTGGGAACCTGCTCTGGGGTGACTGTTCCAGGATTAAGTCACCGAATTGTCATTTGGCAATCACACACATGCCTGTGTATTCTTTGAATGATTTTTAGTGTCATTACTGCTGATTTTCTATTGTAACCTTTTATAAGAATACCATTTTCGGAACATGGTTGCGGATATTCGGTATTTTCGAAGATGGATGATGCCCATCGGTCATATTAGACAATTTTGTGAAAGTAGTTGAGTTTCTGAATCCAAAACTGTAAAAATATTCCAAATCGGTTGGATATTTCCATAGTTATGGTCATTTTAGTTCCGTGGGTAAAAACGGCCTCTTAAAGATGTTTTTTTTTCGTTGGACACACAACGGTTAAGGCGACCTGAGACGAGGCGGTAGTTCTAAAATGAATAGTTTTAGAAATTTATCGGGTAAGAAAATTGACAATTGTTGCACAGGCTCAAAACTTGCCAATCGTTGCACAGTCTGTGCCTTATTCTAAAAGGTGTGCAACAATTGGCGAGTTTTTAGAATGCGCAACAAACAATTGGGATAATTCACCTAGGTAATGCAAAAATGGTTCAGGCTTTGAAATCTCTCAACATAAGTCGAAAACCAAGTTAAGGGCTGGCGTAAAGTCCTAGAAAGGACTTGATAAAGCCAGCTTTCATTTCGGACTGTTCCAACATTTGATTTGACAGAACAGCTACAACTGTACAAAGCTTATTATTTGTTTTGTTTTTCAAGAAGACAAGAAGAATGAACATACCATCTCGTTTTAGGTTGCATCGTTTTATGTCCAGATCATGCATGCTATTAAAAGCGCCTTTTGCAAAATCATTGGAGCAAAAAAATAGTGATTTATTGCTCTTCTGATTGTTTGAACCACAAAACAACTTCCACTTTCTTCTAAGAACTTCATCCTTCGGAAGTGCGTGCAATTTAACGGATAATGCCATAATTTGTGCCATCGAACCATTACTCTTCAAACTCAAGCGAAAAGAGGACAAATTATTGGTAAAAAACAAAACGTTGATCACTTTCTTTACGGAAACAGAATATAAACTAAGAGATTGACGTCACCACTTCAATGACCTTCGATGATTTTCTATGCGATACATAAACATTACCTTGCAACACTAATATCACTTCATGTTTCATCATTTCACTACAAGCTCCTTGGTCCGGCCCACATCATTGCCACCATATTACCCATGCAACACTAGGTTATCTCGATTTAAAAAAAATCGAATTTGCGAATTTGCATTGTAAATTATGGTTGGAAATATTCTAAAAACCATACCTGAACATTTTAAGTTTAAAAAAAAAGTTTAGCTTGACGGCTGTCGATTTGAAGCTTGGGGAAATTCGTATTTTCAGTTTTCCTTCAAACAAGTTACTTAAACTTTCAACTAAAAAATCGGAGGCACACTTCATCTTTCATGAAGCATTTGAAACAAACCGTACTTAGTTTGAGTTTAAAATTAAAAAAAAATTAAATTTTGAAGTGCTGCTCAATTTTTTACAATGATGTCACACTTTTCAAAGTGGCACCACTGTCTGAAAGTGGGTGGTGGCTCCCAGCTACATCAATTTCATCCATCGGGACGGAGGCGCATGAAATGAAATTAATATAATTTGATCGTGTAATATTCGTGTGATTTTCACCTTAAAGAAGCATGGTGCCTTGGGGGAAATTTCTTGGGAAGGGCAAGAATTACCACGTGGTGGTCTAATAAGGTCTAGCTGGCGTGCGAATTGTTTGTATTATTTGGATATTCCATTCTCGAGACCCTGTCCATATGGAAAGTTACTGTTTTGAGCAGAGTTGTTCTGTAGGTCAAGGACTTTTGGTTGGTGGAAAGTAGTCCAGAATAGGCTCACTACGCGGCGCTATTGTACATAGAATATCTTGTACAAGCTGTATCTCGAGATCCTGGCCATCTAGACAGACAGCTGAGTTGTCTTATTTTACAATCATCCGACGGAACATGTATGGGAGATTTTGAGTATGGAAGGAGGATGACCTGTGTTTTCGCTGCGTGGATACAGATCTTCCAGTCAGTGAAGTATTCTGACAGGACATTCAGGCTTCGCTGCAGTTTCGTGGTGAGCGCTCTTGTTACCCTACCAATTGTAGGCGACTGCGGTATCATCGGTGAACAACGACAGAGACCCATTTTCAGGGAGCGGGCGGGTGTCCGAGGTGAACAGGTTAAACAGAAGTGGACCTAGTATACAGGGTGCGGCAGAAAATAATGCGAAAATGTTCAAACTTGAGTATTGGGTTAATTCGTGTAGCAAGTGACTAATTTCTGTCGAAAGTGTACTTGTTTATGTTTACTTTCAAGTGCTGCATCCAAACATTCTACTTCGCGAAAGAAGTGATCACCAGTTTGTTGCTCGCCCAGAAGAAGCCGAAAGAGATTGCCAAGGTGGTAGGGTGCCATTTGGCAACAGTTTACCGCATAAAAAAGTCCCTGCAGGATGGTCCTAAGCAGCGAAAGCCGGGAAGCGGACGTCCACGCTTTGCACGCACGCAGAATGTGATCAAATCGGTCCGTGCAAAAATTGCTCGCAACCCGGTGCGTTCCATAAGAAAACTTGCAAAGGAAGCCAATATTTCGGAGAAATCCATGCGGAGAATCATCAAAGAAGACCTGCATGCATCTTCCAGAGCCAGAGTAAAACGCCACTTGATTACGGACCGGGTCAAGGAACTACGAGTGACTCGTTCCAAGAGATTGCTTTCCTTGTTGAAGAAGTAAAAAATGATAATCCTGTTCTCCGACGAAAAGCTTTTCAGCATCGATGCTGTGGCCAACAGCCGCACGGACCGGTTCATTTCTCCGCAGAAAATGGAGAACGTTCCGGAAAAAGTGAAATTCAAATTCCGGCTGGTGTCATGATGTTTGGTTTGGTGGCGTCCAACGGTTTGAAAATGCCGCCTGTTTTCATTGATGCTGGAGTTAAAACCAATACCGAAGTGTATATCGGTATTTTAAAGGACCAAGTGCTTCCCTGGGTGAAGGCCAACTTCTCCGAGGACCAAAACGTTGTCCTACAGCAGGATGGAGCGCCGTGTCACACGTCCAATCGAACCCAACAATGGTTGAACGATAACATGAAGTTTTGGCCGAAGGATTTGTGGCCCCCTAGCAGTCCAGATCTTAATCCGTTGGATTATTCGATTAGGGCATATGTTGAAGCACGAGCCTGCAAAACATCACACCCTAGTGTGAAAACCCTGAAGTCAACCATAACACGCACATGGCAGTCAATTGCGGAGGACTACGTCCGAAAGGCATGCTCTGGCTTCCGGCGTCGGCTCGAGGACGTTACTAATAAAAATGGGGGACACATTGAATAAATTTGTTTAAAAGGACTTTATAAAGATAACTGCACTCGAAAATGTTGATATTATTGCTTGAATTAGTTGAAAATGGGATTTGAAAGAAATAGAACAAATTTTCGCATTGTTTTCTGCCGCACCCTGTACTTCCCTGCGGAACACCGACGGCGATCTCTTATGCTTGTGGAAACTGCACCATGCAGCGAAACACGGAATGTTCTGTTTGACAAACAGACTGTTTTTAATTATCTTCACCAGGAACATGGGAAGATTGTACCGTTTTAGCTTCAACACTAGGCCATTATGCCCCACGTTATCAAAGGCCTTCTCGATGTCTAGAAGTGCCATGGCAGATGATTTTTATACTGATTTGTTCCACCTGAGCATGTGGATGACTCGGCTCAGTTGGTGAATGGTTGAACGGCCACTTCGGAAGCCAAATTATTCGTCGAGGAGGATGTTGAGTTCTTCGGCAGATGTAAAAAAGCCGACTTTCTCAAACAACTTTGATAATTCTGAGAGAAGGCTGATAGGTCTATAACTGGGAGAGGAAGGATCTGTGTGCTGCTCGGGCTTGCTAGCAACAGCTTGCTGAGCCATCGGCTAAGTTAAGTTAAACAAATTATGATACATAAAGACAAAAGTTTACCACTAGTACAAACTTTCTCATTCGTTCGGCAGTATTGAACCTGTGCTCCGGTATTAGATTGGTAACTGGAGGGTGCACTGGCGAGCAACTGATGGCTCAGCAAGCTGGCTAGGTAACCGTTGTTAGGCAGCTATTGGAAATGCAGTCGTGTATCAGGCAGTCGGTTGACCAAGCCAGTAGTGCCTTTGTAGCCAGCCGGTGGGCGCAACCACGAGCAGCGAAATAAGGAGCTTGAGTGTGATCCAGTTGACATCCATCTTTTGGTAAAGCGCAACATACATGGGATGAAATAATCTGCTTCTGCAAAAGTCGGAGAAGGTTTAAATTCAAACGAGGACCATTTAAAATCCGTCCTTTTCAGGAGGATCAATTAAATTTTCCTACCCAAGTAACCATTTTAGTTTTATTCCAGCCGTATAGCACTCCTCCCGGTTTTGTTCATAAAACTACATTCAAAACTGTTTTGTCTACCAACACCTCCTCCATGCTTCTTCAAAGCCGAAATTTGTACAAAGTGGCCCACTCTATAGACGGTTATGAAAACAAGTTAATAAAACCTTTATAAGACCATAAAAATTTTGAAAATGTTTTAGTGAAAGATGTTAAACCTTCATAAAACCTATTGGGGAAGCCATGATGGCTACAGCTGTCAAATTAAATCGATTAAAAAATATCACAGCCAAAGAGCCAATTTATCTTCGCAACGACTACTATAAAACTATTTGGTCATTTGGTGACTTCCCTCAACGCCAATTTGCCGTTTAATGCATTTACTGGAGATAAAATGGTTTTAAAATGTTTTATAAGATAATATGAATAAGTCCTAAAACGGCATTTCAAAACAGCATTTTACGAGTTCATAAAGTCGAAATAAAATATTTGATAAGGGTAAAAGAAATTTGAGAAAACAAGGTTTTAATCGTTGTAAACCAGCTGTGTAGATTCTCTTAAACCTGACTAAAATATGAAACCTATTGGTACCTCTTGGTGCCATAATAAAACCAAATTGATTTCTAGTGGCTTTCATAAAACATTAATAAAACTTATTAAAGCTGGATGGTTGTTTGGGTAGCTAAAGAAGTTTGATTGCTTGGAATTTACCTAAAATTCCGTTCCCAATTCTTGCCAATTGGCAGCCAGTTTCGGCTAAAATAGTTTTAGTTTTCCGTTCGCCGCATACCTTAACCTATGTGTAAAATTTCTAACACGGCTCGGAAATTACAACGGTCTCTATATTATGCAAAGAGCAAATATAAAGCAAGCTTACGGCAAGTGTATGATGCCAAATAGAAATTGAAGGAGTGAATTGAATTTGAAAGGTAGGATTTGAATTAAATTGCTGAGGTATTTATAGCAACAATATTGAAACATGTCCTATACCATCGTTGGCATTTGATAGCAATTTATATGCGATATTTCATTAGGGTGGTTCACTAGGATTTCATGCGGGCGATTAGCTCTTTTTCCATAATGGCGGTCCTTTAAGTAGGAAAATAAAAACAAAAAAAAAGTATTTCCAGCAAATTTGACCAGCAAAAATTTTCGTACAGTTTTTTTTAAAATCATTTATTTGTAAAGGCTCAATCGAATCAACTTAACAGAGACAAGTTTTCATATTTATATAGGGAAACTGCCCCCATATTAATCTCATTGTTCCTATATTCATCCTACGATGAATCAAACAATTGGGCACTTGAAGGATCGGTTTCGTTTTCTAATAATGTTTGCTTACGTTAAATAACTACAACAAACATTACTAACTAATCCTTCAACTGCCTAATTGTTTGATTCATCGTAGGATGAATATAGGAACAATGAGATTAATATGGGGGCAGTTCCCCTACATCAATTATCTTAAAACTAACGTTAATGGGATATAACCGATTACTAGCGGCCGTCTCGAGGTTAATAGGAATAACAATAGTACGGATGGGAAGATGGGCGGGAATTTGAAGTGTGGTTTACAAAGCACGTTTATTTTAAATTCGGAATTGGCTAAAAACTTATACACTGACATAGTCTTTTCTTTGTATTCTCCCATACGCGGAGTAACGATCTATGATGATGTTGTTTTTGAGAAGGAAATAATCTCTCATCACACGTGAGGCTCTAGGAGTAGACGGCACTTTTTTTTGCTAGAACAAAGTTGTTAAGAGAAAGTATTGATAGTGCGCCAACGGAACTATCAATACTTTCTCTTAACAACTTTGTTCTAGCAAAAAAAGTGCCGTCTACTCCTAGAGCCTCACGTGTGATGAGAGATTATTTCCTTCTCAAAAACAATAAAAACTTATAACTATACAACTTTTCGTTCTCTTTTGACTTGAATATTTTTGATGAAGAAAAAAACACAAACACAGATTTAAAAAAACTTAAAGTAAACAAGCAGGTTAAACTAACTACAATCTAAGGCTAATATTAGTCAAAAACACATAAATTAGTTTCATACACCCCACCACCCCCCACCCAAAATATTTCAAACCGCACATTGGGTTGTCCACCACAACTCCGAAGGAACCAAAAAACCTCAAATCTGACTTCACGGTGCTCAGTACATGGCCAAATAATGTGAGCTGCGTCCTGGTAACCTTGTCCACATTCACAGAGATTGCTGTCGCTTAGTCCAACACGGTATACATGAGCGTTCAAAGAATAATGATTGGACATGAGGCGAGACATCACAAGAATGAAGTCTCGATCCACATCCATCCCCCAAACCAAGTTTTTGTCGACACCTTTGGGATGATAGAATGTTGCCATCGCCCCAAATCTCCTTCACTCTATTTATACTGCCAGCTGACGAGTGACTGTTGACGAAAAATAGTAAAAAAATTCATTAAAGGCGATTTGTCGATCGTAAATATCGCCTTCTATAGCGCCCACCTTTGCAAGCGAGTCCGCTTTCTCATTGCCCAGAATTGAACAATAAAATGGGACCCATACAAAGGTGATGATGAAATAACGCGATAACGCACTCAGAAGCTCCTGTATTTTCATGAGAAAATAAGAGGAGTGCTTTACCGGCCTCAAGGAGCGAATAGCCTCTATAGAACTGAGACTATCCGTGAAAATGAAATGCTGAGCCGGTGTTAGTGAGGCAACAATTTCTAGCGTAAAGTGTATTGCCGCTAATTCAGCGTCATATACGGAACAAGGAGCTTGAAGTTTTCGATTGGCGCTTTAAATTTCATTAAAAATACCAAAGCCTGCTGACTCCTCTATCAATGATCCATCAGTGAAGAACGATTTAGTGGAATCAACTTGGCCAAACTTTGCAGCAAATATCACAGGAGCGATCATAGGACGATGATGCTCTGGGATTTTATGAAGCTCCTGCTTCATGGATAAAGCAAAATGAACCGAACTGCCGAAGTCGGAGAAGCAAACACGATTGGGAATATTCGGCGAAGGGCTGACATCCTGTGTTATGTACAAATGGTTCAAAGTCACGAAGCAAGTTTGGGGATTCAACTCGAGAAGCTTCTCACAGTTTTCGATTACCTGAGGATTCATAATTTCACACCTGGTGAGAAGCCGGAGAGATAACTCTGTAAACCGATCCGAGAGTGGCAACATGCCAGCCAGCACTTCAAGACTCATTGTATGAGTCGAGTGCATCCAACCTAACGCGATACGAAAACACCGATACTGAATACGTTCCAGTTTAATGATATGCGACCGAGCCGCTGATTGAAAACAAAAACTACCGTATTCGATAACCGACAAAACCGTTGTCCGGTACAACGTTAGAGGATCTTGTGGATGCGCTCCTCATCAGGTCCCGGTAATTGTTCGAAGAAAGTCGATCCTTTGTTGGCATTTTCGCTTCAAATACTCAATGTGGGATCTCCAGGTGCATTTTGAATCGAACCAGACCTCCAAGATATTAAAAGGACATAGAATGAGATATTGGCTTACCCCAAATTTGAAGCTTTGGTTAAGCAGGGTTATCCTTCCTAGAAAAAACTACCAACTCAGTTTTCTCCGTAGAGAATTCGATACCTAGCTAGAGAGCCCAAGTAGACAAATTGTCTAAGGTATCCTGTAAAGGTCCTTGCAGATCGACCCCATTGGGTCCCGTGACAGACACTACGCCGTCATCCGCAAGTTGTCTCAACGTACAGTTGTCATTTAGACAACTGTCAATGTCTTTGACATAAACATTATACAATAGAGGGCTTAAATGGAGTTTCCATGAGAGAAGCTCATATGTTTCTCTGACAGCAAATTGTACAAAAAGTTATTCATCAATGGTGAAAAACCACAAGCGTGGAGTTTATCTGAAAGATCTTCGACAGATACTGAATCAAAAGCCCCCTTGATATCCATGAATACAAAAGCCATTTGCTCTTTTTTAGCAAAAGCTAACTGAATCTCTGTGGAAAGCAACGCGAGACAATCGTTCGTTCCCTTACCCCTACGGAAACCATATTGAGTATCTGAAAGCAGGTTGTTTGTCTCAACCCATTTGTCCAGACGGAAAAGGATCATTTCCTCTAACAAATTTCGAATACAAGATAGCATCGCGATTGGTCGATAGGAGTTGTGGTCGGACGCGGGTTTACCAGGTTTTTGAATTGCAATAACTCTCACCCGTCTCCAATCATCTGGTACAATATTGAGTTCCAGAAACTGATTAAACAAGTTCAACATGCTTTTGGTATAGTTTGAAAACATGATTTCTCGAAAAACTCTATTACTTTTTCATTAATTACGGTGTCATTATAATTATTTCAACCGATTTCTATCCACAGTATATAGGCTAGTTTCTGAAAAAGAGAGCATAGAACACATTTTTAATATGCTGACTGCTTTGTGCAAATGAGTGTAGCATAAGTTTTGAAACGTCTTATGATTCATCCTGGTGAGTGTGAGCTTTTTAGTGGAATACCTGTAACTATAAAATGAGAAGAAAGATTAGTAATTTCCATTAAATTCCAACAACCTTTATTGCTTATAAGCTAACGGATGCCATCACCAGACACAACTATAGCCCATCGCTCAGTTTTGGAGATGGCTTTAGAAGACAATATACCAGGAAGCAGATTTGAATCCCAGTGAATAGTTAAGTTAACATCCATTGTCATTTCTTTTACAAATTTTTTTCTTAAAAACCCCTTCCACTGAGCCAATTAAAAGCAGACAAACTATTTTTTTTTTTTTTTTTCGCGGGCACACCTCCCAAATTTCTAAAACACCTCCGCCCCCAACGGACGGCACTGGTTTCTGTTTTACAACCGCGTATAGATGTCATCATTTCTTAAGAATAAAACGTGACGATTGACAATACTAACCAGCCGACCTGACCTGACCAAAAATCGAAAAATTGATTTGTTTTGAATGACGTGTCTTGTATACCATTTGATAGCCAGATAGTTCAAACCTAGATTCCCAAAATTTCAGCCATCTGTGATGAAAACTCATTGCGCTATAGACATCAGACTCAGGAAAATTGTGAAAATTGTCGGAAAAATGCATTTCAAACAAATGCAATTTTCTCAGCGAATAACGATCCAATTTTGGAATTTAATACACCGTTGGAAAGGTAATTGTCTAAACTTTAAAAAACTTGTTTTGGAGGTTACACGGTTAATTAAAATTAGTAAAAATGGGCGTATATTGAAAAAAAAAGTTTTTTTTGCCTAAGTTGGACTATATCTAACGAGCAGGGCCGAGCAGTCTCAAGAGACCACCACCACAGTTTAGTTTGGGGTCTATACTATCTGCGGAACGAGAATCCAGCTGCGGATAGCTGCGGATGAGCGGCATTTTGGCACAAGGTTGAAAAAATTGATTTTTTTTTTTGTTCAATTACCATAATCGATTGTGCGACCATAAACCAAAATAATCGTACAAATTAAACACTGCTTGAAAGGTGGAATTGTTAAATGTCAAATTAAGTCTTAAAAATGTTACACACTCAATTATTATTTTTGTTAAAAATGTGTAAAAACAGACCGAAAATTATCATTCCATATAGAAACTGTATCTACTCAACTGGACTAAAAAGTTTTCAATGTTTTCACGATAACCTTGTTTATATATTCTAAAGGAAATTCTCTGTTCATGTACCATTTTACAATTTCTACCAACTATACTCAGGTATATTTATTTTCCTAAAAACTATTATCTACCTACTACCTACTACATACTACCTACTTGCATTTAAAAGACGAGGACAATATTTTCAAATGATGAGTCTGTTTTCGGCTTTAACGCTAACAACGTGTATATTGTGCAGTAGTTATTTAATCGAAAAAAAAACTGAAAAGAATTGTTTGTGATAATATGGAACATAGGAGCATCGTGTTACTTTTTGATCCAAAAGAATCTCAAATAATCAATGCAACAAAAGCATTTGAATATATCAAGGCAAAATATAATATTGATCGTGCCAAAGAAGAAAAGACTACTTAAAAAGTTGAAGTACGTAGCACAACATTTTTACAATGCGTGGCAAAAGGCTCACCGCAAACAAGAGTGCTTTGTTTTCGGGCCTTTTTTTTTTTTTTTGGGGGGGGGGGGGGGGGGGGCAAATAAGTTTCTGTGGGGGGGGATGTTTGGTAGACAAATAATTCTTCACCAAAATACCTGATTGATAAAACAATACTCTTATACAACATATTAAAAAAATGGGGGGGGGGTCAGATCTTGGCTTGGAAGGGGGGGGGGGGCTTCTACCTCCACCTCTCCTATTTAATCTTATGCACAGCATTCTAGTTTTGATTTGCATTTGAACTGTGTGTATGTCCAATCTAACACCCATCGGCCGGCACTGGTATTATGGAAGAAATCTGTTGACAACAATCATTCAAGTGACCATTGGAAGCAGCTTTAATCCGAGAGCTAGAAAGTGAAAGCTCTACTGAAGATCCAGCAACCCATTTCAGAATGTCTGGAGAGTCACGCCCATTCCGGGGTTACTTTCACATACAATAAGCCCCGCATGTAAACATTACCGATATCATTTGGATAAGGGCACTGCAACACACTTCCAGATTTGGAAATTTTAAATTTCCAAACCAGGCACGTATTTAGTATTTTTTGAAAATAGGATTTTTGTTATATAGTTAAAATCAGATCTCACCCATGTCCGCCTCCTCAATCACACAATCACATTCGTAAAAATAAAAATTTTCGACGTTGATTCGTAATTAATTTCATGCACTCGCGATTAAATATGCGCAAAAATTAACGTTACTAAACCGCCCGCTAGGTACGCAACCTGCATACAAAACTCTGTACACCCCGTGTTGAATGCACCTAAAATTATGTGCAAGTTTTTTATCCCCCCATGCGCGTTGTTTTCGTTTGCTGCTTCTGACCAGCAAATGGCCGTTCTCTACATTGCACTAGTCTTCTTCTTCTTTTTTTCACTCAACACTCTGCCAATAATGCAAATCCTCGCTATGAGGCGACGCTATATCGAGCTTAAAAACTGCTAATAATCATCGATTCACTCGCGACAAAGCGGGAAAACACTCTAAACTATTAAATTATGCCCGAGTGTCACAGTATTACCACTAATAACCAAAACAAAGCTGATGTAACTCTTCTTCCGGGTGCGGGGGCGAAGCACAAAAACAAAACAAAAAAGGGAGAAATACTACTGACACTCACACATTTCGAGAGGGAATCAATTGTATTCACTACGGCTCACACAATGCACGCGGAGATTTTATGATTTCAATGTTAGTTAAAGTTAAATTACGAATTATTGTTGGAAAACACGTTAGTTTCGAAACACGGCTTGCTGCGATCTCAGTTTTGATTTGTATTTGAACTGCCCCTTAAATTAAAAACAAACGTTCAAGTTTATTGTTCAGGAATACGTAGCTCATTACTGGGTTAAATACTAGTTACACCTTCCGGATGCGATGAAAATACATAAATATGACTAATTTTATGCTAAACTTATTAGAATACTATCAAAAAATGCGGAAAAACCAAAAAAATATGTTCGGCCATAACTCTGTATGGAGCCGCCCAATAGTGGGGTCGGTGGGCAAAACTCACTCAGCTGTTTAAGGCAGCTGGTGTGTTTGTAATTATTAAAATGTTTTAAACAAGGCGAGTAGAGAACTCTTCCTTGATTACAACTCTAGACGACCAATCACCCAGAGGCGTGTAAAATTAGGGGTCATTGAGGCGATACGTGATGGCATAAATGAAGACCGGATTGGGTTGCCACAACCTTGTTAAAAAAAGTGCAACATTGAAAAACATTTTTGATTATATGTTTTTTGTTCGGACATGATAAATGCAATTCTTACGGTAAAATGCGTTTTTTTCTCCTGAACATACACCAAATGTTTTAATTTTTTTAAACCTGATTTTTTATTACTTTTGACATATAACAGAAAACATGGTTAAAATTAAGTTGATACACGGTATAATTAATAAATAATATAGTAAAAACAAACCGTGCAACTAGCAATGCAAAAAAGGATCAAGTAAACATAGTAGTCCGAAACGATTGTCAGAACTCAAATTGCCGACGTTGTCACAACCGAAGCGCGTGTACCACAGGCAGCCCAAGGCTGAGAATCTCTTCAGTAAGTATGTACAAAAAAAATGTGTTGCACATCTTCGTCTATAAAATCTTTAAAAGTTATTCTATACAGTCTATATAGAACCACTACTTCACGGTCGCCTCGCGGGAGGACCAAATAACGGTCGCCTCGCGGGAGGACCAAATATATGTAAACAAACAAAACCTTTAGATGTGGAACGTTGCAAAAATACCTATAAATGATTTAACTTCGCTTAGCTTGCTTATAATACGTAAGTCTCAATATATCTTTCATTTGGTTCAAAAAGAATTTTCGGGACAAATCTACAATTCATGCAGAGAAAACTTGGTAATTTAAAAATAACATTGGAACGGGCTTCTCTACATCAGCCAGCACCTAGATATTTTGAGGATGCAAATCTCACTTTCTACACTATTTAGGATTGAATTTGCATGCTTGCAGCAAATACTTCGACTCATTGAACAATGACCATTACTGGAGGTGGAAACAGACGAAAGATAGCAAAAGTTACACAGCGTCCCAATTCACCTTAAACGCTAGGACAAGAGTAAGTACAGCTAAGTCAGTTAACCTTTCTAGAATAGATTAGATAGAATTTCTCAATGACGTTATTTAAAATCGGGCTCTGTTTCGCAAATGATTGCCACGGATTGTTCACTTCAAATGATAAAGGATAGATTGATAAAAAAGTTATCGTAATGATTGCATTCACATGTCCTTAGTTTGCGTCCAACTTATTCCACAAATCTCCAGTTTTTCTTAACCTATTCCGATGAAGAAAGTTGAGAAATTCAATGCAAAATAGATGCGAATGCGAAAAGGAAGTGAAACGAACAAAAACAGACGCCACGATTATGGGTTTCTCATTCTGCCTACTATCGCCTTCTTCTCCAGTGTTGTTGCCAGGGCTAGCCCGGCATATTCATGCACGTCATCCGACCGGCCACACAACCAGCCGGCCAGTCGCGCTGATCGCCAGTTTGCAGATTATACCTACTGATGCTGGTAACGTTTCAAATTCTTAATAACACCGGAAAGTCCACAGGTCCACAAGCGACGAACCAACTCAAAGCCAGCCCAGCCGAGAGAAATGCGAAGAGACAAGTCTGCGATGGTGACTGGCTCGATGATGATTGCGGTGGCGCTCGTGGCGGGTAATGATGATGGCAGGCAGATCATAAGCGAACACGTCTTGAAGTGGCTCCGCTTCGAAACTGAGATTGGTCCATACATTCTCATTAAAGTGTAAAAGGCACATATTATAAAAACAGGAACTAAGTCTAGAGACGAGAGCCAAACCAACGGAGAGGTATCGTTCGGTAGAAATTGGATGCTATGGGTCAGTTACTCCATGGCCAAAGTCAAGTTCAAACGCATCATGTAGCTGGAGAAGAATCAGAGTAGTGAAATTCAACTAGATTTCCTAATTGTGAAACAAAACTGAAGCTGTGATTGAGCATCCAATTGCTGAATGTTGTGATAAAACTATTAGTGATTTGTGCATTAACCTGATCGAAAATGATCCATATCCGGTAATGATTGCATCCTGTCTTCAGTGACCTACTTCTTCAGAATGAGATTTTGAAGCAAAATACAGCTTAAGGGTCGATTTGCGACACGCAAAATTTACTGGAATGAAAAGAAATCAGTGCTCGTTAGTTTGAAATGCTACAAAAAGATATGCGAGGAGAAAACTTTCAGTGATCAGTTGAACAAAGCAAAATGTGCAGCACAAGTATGACTGATGGCAGTTATCCTGTTGTTCGCGATGACCGACTTTTTGTGGCGATGGAAACTATGGTGATAAAGATGATGGGGTTGAGTTTTCTGATTACTGATGGTGCCTGAGAAAAAAATTATACTATCCTAGAAATTATGGTTTGTGTTATGTGAAGGAATGTGGAATAGAAAAGATTAACATTCTAAAAAATGATTGTACAACAAAAGTTGAGAGACAGAAGGTCGAAAGACAAAACGTCGAATGTCAAAAGGCCGAATGGACAAAAGGTCAACCAATAGCAGAAAGGTTGATTGGGGGATATACGAATACTGTTCTACAAGATTCAGCTATTTGGCGGCCTGTGTTCAAATGGCCAACATACACACTACCAAAATGTCATGTAAATTTCTGTCCCCTGAGACCGACACATGCAAGCGTCCTTTAGCACGTAAGAATGAGTTGAAAGAGAGGAGAAAAGTCTCGTGTAAAATTCATAATTTCTTAGTGTGTATATTAAAAGTATCGTCACATCAAGAACATACAACTATTCTGACAGAATCAAAGTTACTACATTCTTCTGGGTTAATTGATTCAAAAACTGTAGAGGATGGCACCCTTTTGAGCTTGACATTCAAAGACTAGCTTTACACAGATACGAAGCTGAGCATTCGAGGTGTGATGTTGAATAGGAAAAATAATTCTAATAATGCATTTTGAACCACCAATATCAGCGAAACTACACAGAAAAAAATAATGAATTTTAAGAGAAAATCTTTCTTTTAAATTTTTTTATTTATATTTTATTGGTATTAAAACCTTATCTGTGACTCCTCACATTCAACGGATCATTAAGATTTCACAAACATTGTTTAATCAAGCAACGCATTTTGTTATTTTTTAACTTAACTCTATTCAACTAAACTAATATTGCTCTTACGGACCAATCAACACTTTCTCTTCACATCTTTGGTTCTAGCAGAAAATTGCTGTCCACTCCTAGAGTTGCATATTGATAAGAATAATATTTCTAATTTTCAAACATTATAATTAATTACGTGCTTCGTGCAACAACAAACAACATGTTTAGTTTAAGTGTATTTGAAATTCCTTGATGGGGACATCATCAATACATGCTGTTGTAAGAGGATCAGCATATACAACACGTTATCGGGTTTTTCTCTGAGGTTGTTAAAGTAAATGACGACGAGAGAAACACAACCGAAAACACTAGTAGTTGTGTCATAAAAAAACCTCTGAATTGAAAATTGATCTCTGTCGCATGTAGCCTTTTGGAAGTGTAAACAGAAGTTTCACATCGCTAGAACTGATCCGTGCCATTTGGCGATATATGAGCATGATCGATTGGGTAAACTTTTGCCTGTCAAGAGGGGCTCCCTTCCCTCTTGCCTACCATGCATTGTGGTAGCTAGGTAAGAGTTTATCTGCTCAATCAGATACCGCCTTCCAAACATGTCCTACGCTCAATTTCAACTACTTCTATTCAATTTCACAACCTGCCGTGCTCTTACGGACCTATCAATACTTTCTCTTCACATCTTTGGTTCTAGCAGAAAATTGCTGTCCACTCCTAGAGTTGCATATTGATAAGAATGATATTTCCAATTTTCAAACATTATAATTAATTACGTGCTTCGTGCAACAACAAAAACACGTTTAGTTTAAATGTATTTTACACTAATAGTTTTCTATCAGGTCTCTAATTTAAAATAAAAAAAACACGTTTTACACTTGATCCAACATTTACCCTCCTTATATACTAGGAACTTTACTTTACTTAAAAAAAATCAAAAATAAATTCACTTGTTCCAAATATCGCCGAAAAACCGCTCAACCGCTCAACCACTTCAATCTTTCGCTTATCACTCGAAATTTGCACTTGAAAAAACTCCTCAAACGAATCTTGCATCCAGAAACAAGCAGCTACTCTGTCAGATTGATACGAGTACAGTGACAATTCATCAGAGGTCGTTGGTCCTTGGTCCTTGAGATTCGTTCTAATATTACGTATCGTTATTTTCGGCAATTTTCAACTCCCTCTCTCCCCAACGTAAATGTTAATCTTTTTCATGAAGTAGTACCTCAGTAAAAAAAGCAAAAAGAAAACATTGTTCATACGATTTCTATGGCCAATCAATAACCTTCAATTATTCTCAGATTCATTGGATACAATACACCACGCGACTGTCGTAGTGTTCACAAAATGCAACGCAGTGTAACACTTTCGAAACGAACAACCTTGGTTGTACCTTTGCTCGGAAGAAAGCCGCGTGAAATATTTATTTCAATATCTAAATTACTTATAACTGAAGTTATATCGTGAATATAAAAATAGACTCTTTTGATATTGTACGCTTGCTTATTGTCTTGCAACCACTCATGATGCATCAAAAACATGCTATTCAGAATAGAACACTCGGTGCATCTGCCAGGGACGACCCCAATGTTTACGTTACGGGGCGACATCTACGATTTGCAAGTGGTTACACGAAACTAAGGTTATCTGTCATGTTGGGGTGGGTGTTTGATGAAACCTGTGGAAAAAAAACCATGACATCCCTTACAACATATTTGAGACGTCACGTATAGATTGGGAAGTCGGAGGTCCCACTGTTCGTCATGGCTCCGTAAAATTCTTCACAGATGGCTCAAAAATTGGAACAAAAGCGGGAGCAGGAATCTTCGGCCCTGGGGTAGAAATCTTAGTGGCGATGGGAAACTATCCAACGATCTTCCAGGCGAAGATTGTTGTCCTAATAAAATGTGTTAACGTTTGTCTGAAGGGGAAATATAGACATGCAAATATTTGTATTTTTACAGACAGCCAAGCGGCACTCAAAGCGTTGAGTAATTATAAATGTACATCCAAACTTGTCAGGGAATGCATTATTTCTCTGCGGAAGGTGTGCCAAGAGAACTCCGTAAATTTATTCTGGGTTCCGGGACACTGTGGCATTGAAGGTAATGAAAGGGAAAACAGAAAAATACCTGTAGCTAGTAATAAAAACAATCATTGTAGGATCCTTTTTAATTGTTTCGGATTTTTAATCAAAATACATCTGAGAAAAACAAATTGCTTCGTAACAATAAATGTGTTGGTATTACTTTAAAACCTATATAATATGTGACACAAAATTAATTCTCAAACAACGGATGTCAGTTTTTAAAACTAACAGCTTGTGTATTCGATCAACTTTCAGCAAAGCAATATAGCTCAACCAAATTAATGACACCCGCACCAGGTCCAGAAGCTTACCATTCGTAGCTAACGTTCTGCAGCTGAGCTTTTTTTTTGTCGTTGGGGGATTTAAACTCTACTGCGTCCAATTATACGAACTTTTTTAGTATATCCCTGTTTTCTGTATTTTTAGTTAAGTAAGATTCGACAGGTTGTAGTCATTTTGCAAGAATTAACCATTTCAAGAAGCTGTTTTACTGATTCAGCGTGTTTTGTATTGATATAATGTTGACTACAGAGATGCAGGTACAGGGTGGCAACGGTTGCTTGTCAGTTCAATAAATGTTCATAAAAACATAACGACTGGTTGAACATCAATAAAGCGCTTTATTTGCTATAAATTTACATTTTTTTATTAAGAAATAACGTGTTGAGCTCGAACCTCTCACCTTTTTGCTTTTATGACCAACCGTAGACGTTTCATAAACGCTTCGCATGAGGCATGTTGTCCTAAATATTGATCAAGAGTTTCTTAAACAAATGTAGAGTTGGACCTTTTGTGCATCCAATTTTAATGAGCTTGTATTCCCATGCGAAGAAATCCATAGGATTGATGTCTAACGATGAGGCAGGCCATTTATGTGACAATATTAAATTGGGCAAATTTTGGTGACACATTCGATTGATAAGAAGTGGCCAAATCCTGTTAAAATGAAGTGATTCTTCAAAACATGTTCGATGTAGTTATTAGTGTTTTTTTACTCCTGACTCGATGAAAAGTAGTAGAACATTGACGTTTTCTGAAATTGCACCCTATACCATTACTCTCGACACATTTTGGAACCGCTGCACTGGCAGCCTATCTTTGATAACATCTGCAAGCTTCGCTGCATATACTCTCTCATTCTGTTGGTTGAGAGTTTTATGTTAATCCGTGAATTCGCTGTTTTTTTATACGCTTTTAGTTTCAAATTATGGGTGATGAAATTCTGGATTGACGTATGGTAACACAGAAAAAAATAATGAATTTCAACAGGCGTGTAAAATTCCCCTTCGTTTAATTATAAGCCAGAGGAAGCGTAAACAACGAAATTGTATGCAATCTTTCATACGCCATACAACAATATTGGCCAGCTTCCATACAACAGACTACATTCAGGCGTCATCTGACTTAAATTTACATGAAATATCCCATTCATTTCTGCCAAATCTAGCATTCCATTTATGTGCATTAGATAACGCAGAAAATTAAATGTTTCTTTTTATCTGTGAAATATTCAGATCCTTGGCCATCGCTCACTCTGATTGTTTCGGATTCCGGAAAATTCGCTCCCTTACGCGTTTCACCATCATGTTGGTCCTGGGGTCTCTCTCTTTGGTTGATTTTGTGCGTACCCGTCACGTTGTATCTTTTTATGGTGCGAAAGATAAATCTCCCGTACACACGGTCTAAATTTCTGCAAATAAAAATTTACTTTTGCGTCCATGTTTATAGCGTAGCCAAAACAAACGATCTTCGAAAACAAATCAAATCTGTCAAATGACAGATGATTACACGTACATTGAAAAATATGCACATATCAAAACTGTACAAGAGATACACTGAGACAGAAAACACTGACAGGCAACCTTTGTCACCCTGTATATGCAATATGATCGTTCAATGATTCGTTTTTGTTCCATCCCACTTAATCGATTCCAAATCAAATCCAAATCCAAATTTAAGCTGACGGCGCCTGTGGTGTAGTGGTAAGCGTGGTTGCATCTCACCCCAGTCAAAATCTTTGATCAAGCCTTGCTGAAAGTCACGTGAATACGAAACAACAACAACAACAAATTTAATCTAAATTGGTATTAAACTCGCCCTTCCAAGTTCCTATGTAAATTGCAATGGGAAAACCAAACATTTGTTCTCAACCTTCTAATTCTCCGTCATTGCAGCATACAATGTTTGCAATCTGTGCTTACGAGAAATTTATCCAGCATCAACATTGCCCGACACCCCTAATTAATCGTGAATTGATTTCTGCGGAAATAACTTTTTGATTATAATGATCTACTGCTTTCCAGGCCACTCTGATTACATGTTGTATGACATCCCAAGTAAAGTCTAACATTCTAACAACAATCAATTTTGATATTAACATCAAAAAGAAATCAAAATTTGATTTGACTATACAATTGTCCTATCTGATATAAAATTTAGCTTTTATCTTGCGTTCAATTTACTTAGACGAAAGTAACAGGACATGAAGTGGATTACTCTTTTGCAATCAACAGGAAAAAAATTACAGCAAATTGACTTTTCTGTTTGCTCTTACTGAAAGTAGGATCAGAGTTTTAATCTTGGTTTCACAGAAATACATTTTTAGTCTCAATTTTGATCTTTTAACTGTCAAAACGACTAAAATGACAGCAACCTAAGAAATCATTATCAGCAAAATCACAACACCATATTTAGTTTTCAATTTAATCTCAGACTTTACTAGCCTTACTTGGTTTTTGGCTCAATTCTTCGCACCAAGCACATCGATGTTGCCTGCTAAGGTGTGGCCCAGTTAGAATTGGAACATAGACTATTGTGCATATTTCGAATACACATTAACAAAATAGTATTCTGTTTTAACTTAAATGTTCGACTTTATGTGAACTTTAGAGGGAAAATACAAAAAAAAAAATAATCATCTCGATTTCGAAGAAATTTGAGGACTTTTCCCGGAATACGTTTCATCAACCGTCGCACATTATTCTCATCCATCGTTTTGGCAATCTTATTGCACTTGATTCTCAATTCATTGATGCTTTTGGCGACACTGCCATTCACCTTCAGCTTCCTCTTCATAATAGCCCAAAAGATCTCTATCGGTCTGAGCTGTGGACAGTTTGGTGTGTTAAGTTCTTTCGGTATAGACTGAATCCCGTTGGTTTCATACCACTGTAACACTGTTTTACTGTAATGACAGCTTGCAAGATCTGGCCAAAACATGACAAGTTCATTGTGGGATCTGATGAATGGCAATATTCGCTTTTGGAGACATTCCGTTCTGTAAAGCTCTGAATTAAATGTCTTATCAGTGATGAAAACCTTGGTCTTCCTACCGCAGCTACAGATGCCTTGCCAAATCATGCCAAATCAATCACAAACTTGAATTTGGCAGGAACATCTCCCCGAGCCGAAGCCAAGTAAAAGTTTTGTCCCGGTAGCTGTTTGAAATCGGCCTTTACATAGGTTTCATCATCCATGAGGAGACAGCCATTGAATTTTGTCAACACCTGATCATACAGTTTTCTGGCACGGATTCTGGCCACATTGTTCTGCTTTTGATTCCTATTTGGTTGTCTACAGGCACGGTATGAATTGAAGCCTTCCCGGAGACGAATCCGTTGCACGGTACTGAATAAGATGTCAGTCGCTGTAAGAATAAAAAATGTTTGTTTCAATACTAAATGGGCCACACCTTAACTAAGCAGTGAACGGAGCATTGCACGAGAACATCACTTTATTAATTAATTAATATATAATTATGCCGATATGCAATCCAAATGTGGTTGAAACTGCATAAATTGCGTAAGGACAGATAGCAAACTTTGTCGTGTATTATTATATCGAAGAGATAGAAGAACGAGAACGAAAAGTTTGGTTTTCTCATAGCAATTCCCATAGAAACTCCAATGAGCCAGTGCAGTTCGAGCTTGCCATCAATTTGGCTCTAATTTTGGGAGGAGAGTCAGTGCCTGATTGAGTGGAGTAAAAGCAAAACAAAACTTTGAACCACTCGATTATCCAACAAAAGAAAAGCGGGTGATGTAGAAGGGTAGCTTGTACAATTTGTTTAACATTTCCACATTCCATAAGATATACAACTGGACAGTTCAGCTCTGATGTCACTTTAAATAAAACGTCACCCCAAGGTCATAGTTCACTGGTGGGAAAATTCGGGAAACAGCTGTAGTTTTTTGCAAGTTCAACATTCGTGATGTCGGTGTGGAACAATGTCACAACGTCAAAATCACAAGGAAGTTGCAAATAGCATTTGAATTAAGTCTTAAACCACTGATATTTCCCTAATAAATAGTCAACTCGGGAAGTGTATTAACAAAGTCAGGACTATTATAAACAAGATTATTCATTAACGCAAGGCAAATAGGCACTCTAAAATGGTGAACAAATAATAGCCACGCTTCACGGGAGTGACCCCGGCGTAGTGTTTAACATCCATACCTCTCACGCCGAAGTCACGAGTTCAAATCTCACCCCCGGATAGGTAACAATAATACCCAACAGAGGTGTTTAAGTGACTACGATGGGAGCCGGGAGTGAACAGCTGAAAATCTCAATACACAAATAAAAAAAATAAAAAACCAAAACCAAAAAAAACATTTTCTCTTCAAAACCTGAACCTCCTGTAGCTCTAAGTCAAAAGTACAATGAAGTTACTCTTCTAATTGAAAAAATCAACATTTTCTAACGCTTCCTTGTGTATTATTCGTTGCAATTCCTTTTTAATGGTCCCACCACCAACCCCACTATCTCGCAGGAGGACCATCGTGATGATGCTGTTTAACAGTCCCAAGCACCACCAGGACTTTCGGCGTTTGTATTTAGAGTCCTGGGCGCACGAACAAGACGGTGACTCAGCCGCTCCTAACATGGAGAACAGACGCTGTTTTGAGCCGCCCCTAACATGGAGAACAGACGCTCAAATGGGTGAAGGCTTGGACTTTTACCCTTATTTTTAAAAAGCGGGGTGGCTTGCTTTTGGCAGGGCTGCTTTCGGATATTTGTGGGTTTTTGGAAGAAACTCAACAGAGTCCAACAACTGCTCAGTCCCCCCACGTCCTAAACAGTCCCCGCCGCTCGTCCGGGGCTACTTTTTCGTGTATTCAGTAGCTGTCCATCATATCTGATGGAACCCCACCATCCGCGACCCGTGGATCCGCCGGGTTGCTTGCAGCTCAGCCCCGAAGAGTCTTAACCTACTCTACGGTCTTCCCGGGCATTTTCTAACGCTCATGATCGAAATCTCAAATGACATAACGAGCGCTTTAGCCGATGAAACATAAATCATAAAATCAATCGTATTATAAAACCAACTTAAGTTGAACACGTTTTCGTTTTCAATTTGCCGATAAAAATAATTTTATGATCAAACTACCATTCAGGGAAGCGCAACAACACTTTTTTTTACTGCTATAATTTCTCATATAGGATCAACACCCTGTCTTCATGCAATCTCCACACATAACAAACTTACACTGCGATGCACTTTATTACGACATTGCATTCATTCAAAGGCACATCTGTTGATTTCTGGAAATAAATCTCCGCAGCCAAGCTTATCCCCCCCTCCCCTCTTTCCCTCACGTGCCGTGGTAGCAACATTGAAGTATAGAAACGCAATAACATTAAAATCGATACATTTTACGACGCGGCTATGCGTCGGTACAGAAGAGTTTACAAACAATGGAGAGAAAAAACGCTGGTGGAAAATCAATTACCCAACATTTATTTGTTTTAATTAGCTTCTTCCAACTGACTGTAAATCCCCTCTTCCCCGGGGGTGTGTTGTTGGTTTTAGTTGTTTTAATTTATTTTTTTTTTTTTTTTTTTTCCATTCCTTCCCCCCCCCCCCACCAGCCACCACCAGAGAAGACAAAAAAAAAAAAAAAGAAAAGAGAAAAATATAAAAAAATTATATTAAATAATATTTTATTTTTTTTATAAAAAAAAATAATAAATTAATTTTACACACCGTATGAAAGTAAATAAAATTTTTTTTTTTTTTTTTTTGTTTATTTTTATAAATAAATTTTTATCTTTAATTCCAACAAATTAATTTTAAACAAAAACAACCAAAACCAATAATTGAAAAAAATAAAAAAAATAATTAATTTAATTAATAAACAAAATAAAGAAAAAACTAACCTCCATGGGAATAAAATGTTTTTTTTTTTTTATTCAAAATAGTCCCCTTTTAGCTCGATACACTTATTCCAGCGATTTTCCAACTTCTTTATCCCGTCCGAAAAGTAATTTTCCGGAAGGTCTGCAAAATACTCCTCCGCGGCGTCGATGATTTCCTCGCGTGAGCTGAATTTTTTATTGATGAGCCATCTTTTGAAGTTTGGGAACAGATAATAGTCCGAGGGAGCCAAATCGGGTGAATACGGTGGATGCGGAAGCAATTGGAGCCGTAAGTCCTTGATTTTAGCCGTGGTTGTGATGCTCTTGTGCGCCGGCGCATTGTCTTGCAAAAACAAAATTGTTTTTCTCTTCATGTGAGGCCGTTTTGCAGCGATTTCGGCCTTCAATCGCTCCAATAATGCACAGTAATACTTGCTGTTGATGGTTTTATCCCAAGTAACAATTTCAGTTCTATTCCAGCCGTATAGCACTCCTCCCGGCTTTGTTGATGACACTACATTCAAAACTGTTTTATCCACCAACACCTCCTCTATGCATCTTTAAAGCCGAAATGTGTACAAAGTGGCCCACTCTATAGACGGTTGTGAAAACAAATTAATAAAACCTTTCTAAGACCATAAAGATTTTGAAAATGTTCTAGTGAAAGCTGTTATGACCACTTGAGAACCATCATAAAACCTATTGGCCGCCATCAAAACCAGCATAGGGCTGAATGGCCACAGCTGTCAAACTTTACGGCGATATCGTGGTTGGTTTTTGTTGTTTTGCTTTGTTGCTCTTCTGATTCATTCAACAGTAAATAATGGCTAAGAAAAAAGTTCTACTGTTGCGGGAAATTATGATTGATAGCAAAATATACAAAAGAAATTGAGTTTTTTTTATAGCGTATCATGCTCCAAATCATATGCGCATTAAATTTTATGGTGAATATTGGCACGATAAGAGCTGAAAATTAATGCGCCTTGGAAATTATGCGAGTTTACAACAACAAAAACAAAATTGAAAGAAATATATTCGTAAATTAATCATGAAACTCCTGAAAATTGATAGAATTCAATAAGGTTATCTAAACGAATACCGAAGTTTGTCTCAGATCTACAGTTCAATTGTATTACATTTAAAATTTGGTGTATTTATTTTTTCACATTTCAATTATGTCATATATTTCAATATGGCGATTGCAATAAATCACAGTTTTGCCAAAAAAGCCAATTTATCTTAGCAATGGCTACTATAGAACTATCTGGTCGCTTGGTAGCTTTCCTCAATGCCAGTTAGCCGTTTAATGCATTTACTGGAGGCAAAATGGTTTTAAAATGCTTTTTCAACTGACCATAATAAGATAATATGAATGAGTCCTAAAACGGCATTTCAAAACAGCATTTTATGAGTTAATAAAGTCAAAATAAAACCTTTGATAGGAGTAAAAGGAATTTTAGAAGTCAAGGGTTTAAGATCGTTGTAAAGAAGCTGTGTAGGTTCTTATAAACCTGACTAAAATTTGAAACCTATTGGCATCTCTTGCTGCCATAATAAAGCCGAATTGATTTCTAGTGGCTTTCATAAAACTTTAATAAAACTTAATAAAGCTGGATGGTTTTGACAATGTTACTTGGGCCAACGCACCACCTACTTTTTCCTGGCCAAAAGGTCCCCCCCCAAACACGCCCACTCAACCTACATAAGCCACAAAATACCACCCCAATGCCACGGGAGCCCTAACCCCCACTTCCCCCCCCCACACCCCCCCCTTCCCACCAACACTTAAAAAAGGAATACTCTATATGAATGAAATAACGTTTGTATTTAATAAAATGGACAAACATTGCCGATATTTCATGGGTTTAACATCACCTGCACTGGCGAAACTACCTATGCAGCATCAATCATAGTAACCCATGAGTCAGCAGACAAAATTTGACAGCTCTATCAGTCAAACTCTAACCGTGATGGCAAAAACAGTGAAGCAACTCCGTTCAGAAGTGTGCGCGTTCAAAGAACAGCACCCCGCCGCATCGAAAACGGACATCGTGCGGCACTTTGTGGACGCCGGATACGCCCGCTTCGGCATCTACAACATCTTGGCACTATTAGACAACAATCAGAGCATCGAAAGAAAGCCCGGTTCCGGACAGCCGACGACCCTGAGCAACAAGAAGCTCCAAAGGATGCTGAAGAGGAAGACCGAGGGAAAAGTGGCTACATCGCTGCGTGCGCTTGGCCGGGAGGTCGGTTCAACCAGCCAAACAGTGAAAAAGTACCTGGCAAACATGAACATACATGTCAGGAAGCGGAAGTCGCGTCCACTGGTTTCGGAGCTGCAGGCAATGACGCAGCGGCAGCGGCTGAATAAGATGGTCAACTCGATTTTCCCGGCGAATCACGACGTAGCGGTGGTGATGGACGACGAGACCTATCTCACCCTGGATGGCAACGACTGGCAGGGCACTTCGTATTTTACTTCCCCCACGAAGGAAGTGAGCTCCGAGGTGAAGTTCATTTCACACACCAAGTTCCCCAAGAAGGTGCTGCTGTGGCTGACAATCAGCGAGAAGGGGATGTCAAAACCGCTCTTCTTTGGCTCCGGACTGGCCGTGAACGGGAAAATTTATAGTACGAAATGCCTGCCGGAAGTTGTGACGTTCATCAAGAAATACCATAAGGGCGAAAACACGGTGTTCTGGCCGGATCTGGCGTCGGCCCACTACTCGAAGCGATCATTGGAGGAGATGGAGCGGCTGAGTATCGATGTGGTACCCAAGTCGGCGAACCCACCCAACGTCCCCTAGCTGCGTGCCATCCAGAATTTCTGGGCCAACCTGAAGCATAAGGTCTACTCCAACAATTTTTGTCGCGAAAACTGAGGAGGTATTGATGAATAAAACGAAGAAAGAACTCAAAAACATGCCTACACGCATGTTTTCGTTGGCCATGGCGAATGTTCCGGTTAACTGCCGGAAGGCCGCTCGCAAGGGCGTAGAATTTTTTGCAAGTAAGCTTAAATAATTACCTTCCATGGGAAATTTATCAAAAGCAATTATCTGTCTTAGCTTTTTTTTATCACCATCCGAAAAAAAGTCCATTTTTTTAATGCAAACGTTAACCACCCCCATCCCCACGCCAACCGAAAGGCAAACATATAAATCACCATTTTCATAATTTCACATACAAAAAAAACACACAAAACAACAAAACAAAAAACCCAAATTTTAACCACAGAACACTGTCACTAAACACCACTATAATAAATATTATTATAATTAAAAAATGATATTTGAAATAATATTATATACATAATTCGTATAAATTAAATAATACATTTTATAGATTTCAAAATATAAATAACAAAAGAAAAAATGTTTTATAACAACACAACCAAAAAAACGTATTTCTGCGAAAAATTTAGGTAGCATACTAAAAATGTAACCATAGCCTAAGCAAGTATCGGAAATGATGTAGACAAAATTTGAACTGTTGTCATCAAGTAGTTTGGACTACAGCTGGCACCAACGGCTCCTCGGCTTTTTTTTTTTTTTTGCACCGATATTTCAGCATAGTCAATATCGGGTGAAGAAGGGAAATACTCATGTTGGTGCGTCAACTTTGACGCCAGCTGTAGTCCAAACCGCTTGATGGAAACAGTTCACATTTTGTACACATTATTTCCTATATTTGTTTAGGTCCTATATTTAATACGCTACCTAAAGTTTGCACAGAAATACGGATTTTTTAAATTGACATGTTCAAAAACGACTTTTTTCACATATGTTATGAAAACTTCAATTTTGGTCAAATAAGGTCTATACATTGGTTATAATGTTGTCAAATTTTCAACCAAAAATATTGATAATTGACAAAGTTACAGAAGGTTGAACATGGCGTTTTTTGGAAGCAAAATTTTTCTCGCCTTTTTTTGCTACTGAGTGTATACCTCAAAATTCTTCATAATAAAAATAGACAATTTTTGGAAGAAACTTCAAATAAAAAACACTGAGAAGAATAAATTCATGAAACAAATTTTCCTTAAATCTTATATTTATTGATCTGTTTTCTCAAAAATGCTTCCACACCCTGGCGAGCGACCTAACAGTTAGCCTGAACCATATAATTAGATATAAATAGATCCAAGTTTGAGGTTGGCCCAGAAATTCTCGATTGGCACTAGCTAGGGAACGTTCTGAGGGTTCGTGATCATCGGTACCACAGTGATGTTGAAGTGGTCCATTACTTCCAACAAACCTTTGGGAGTAGTAGGCCGATGCCAGATCCAGCCAAAATCCTATCCCGCATGACGCTTCTGGATTATGGCGCCCACTTCCCGGCAGGTAGTTGGTACTGTAAATCTCCCCATTCACACCAAGTCCCGAGAAATGCTCGACATCTCTTTCTCACTGATGATCAGCCATTTGACAATCTTCTTCATAGTTTGGCAGATATATTTTTCCTCACTGCTCACCTGCTAGTGGGGGGGCATGAAGTATACAGTCCCCTGCCAGTCGTTGCCATTTAGGATCAGATATGTCTCATCATCCATCAGCAACGCCCATTGCGCTTCGCGAGGAAAATAAGCTTGACCATTTTATTCAGTCGCTGCTTCTGCGCTTTTGCATGACAAAGTTCATGTACTGGAGGTCTTTTTGAAGGTTTGTCCGGTTGCACAGATTTCTCGACCCAAGACACGGAAGGATTACGCCACCTTCCCCTCGGTCTTCCACTTTAGCTTCTGCTGGACTTATCAGTCTCGCATGCACTGGAGCATCGCTTCTTCTCGAGGCTCTTCCCTTCGTCGAGCAAAGCGATAATCTTGTAAATGCCTGATCTGCAATGGCGAATTTCTTATCACTGGGGCGCAGGTAGTAAAGGGTGGCCCACATCAAATTGCACCACGGAAAAAAACGCTGTAGAAAATTACTTAGTTTACCGATCCTTTTCAAACTTTCAGACAATAAAATATAACCCATTAGTAAGCTTTTTGCATATTTATTTGATTCAACTTCAATCATCGACAAACCGACATGAAACTCAATCTTCAGTTTTGATCAAATATCCATAACGACCGATTCAAATGTGCAGCGATCCCTGTCAAAACCTACAGAATCATTTTATCTAGATAAAATTAATTTATCCAGGATTGCTCAGACATGAACCTTCTTATCAAGTTCCCAAGCGAGTTCGTGACTTCAAAAAACGGTCTCAGCGAGCACGAAGATAGATGTCAGTAATATGATATTAACAGAAATATTTAGACATTTTCTAAAATCATTCATGTCGGTTTGTGGGTGCTTCAATGCCATAACCGTACGCTCGCACCTTACGCTTAACTCCACTCATTAGGTTCAGTACAACATCTGGCTGCAGCTTCTTCTGTACGGAAACCCACTTTTTCTTCATGCTTTCCTCAGATTTTACATCCTTGGGATACTTCCGTTCTGGTACATTAGGGGGGTTCATGTCCTTGGGTACGAAAGTGACCCCGTTAGCTTCGTACCACTCCAGGACAACATTTGAATAGTGGCACGAGATCTGGCCAGAGGGTCGTAGGGTTCTCGTGTTGCTTCAACAGAGGAAGCCGACGCTTCTGTAGACACTCCTTGAGGTATAACTCCCCGTTTACAGTCCTGGTAGTCACGAACGGCGCACTTCGTATGCCACATGAGCAGATTGCTTACCAAATCATGTATTTTTTTGGTAAATAAACTTTGAAAGTTTCTGCTTCCTTACTTCCTCCAGAACATCAAAATTGTGCTGGGCGGTGAAGAACAGTACCTTCGGAAGCTGCAGGAAGTCCGCCTTGACGTAAGTCTCGTCATCCATGATGAGACAATGAGGCTTCCTGAGCATCAGGGTGTACAACATTTTCCCACCGTATTTTGCCGTTCGGCACGATTTGGAGCCTTCTGCACTTTGTACGTATGCTGTCTCTCCCGGTCCTTGGCTCTCTGGACGAAAGACTTGGACAGATTCAACTTTTTGGCCACATCCCTGACCGAAGCATTGGGATTCCGCTTAAACGCTTTCACGACACGCTTGTGATCATAATCACTAAAAGAACTTCCATTCTGACCGCATTTCTCCTTCCGTTCGTTGCTCAGAGTTTCGTAGTAACGTTTAATCACACGACACACCGTTGACTGCACGATTCCGAGTTGTTTTCCGATGTCCCGATGAGAGAGTTGAGGATTTTTCCGGTGCGTGCGCAAAATCAATTCGCGACTTTGCTTTTCGGGGGACGCCATTTTTTCCAATTTCCGAAAAACTGACAGCGATAAAAATACAACAACAAAAAACACTCTAAACTACTTCTACCTTAACTTAACTACTCAATGGGTAGTTTTCTACAGTGTTTTTTCCGTGATGCAAGTTGATGTGGAACACTCTTTAGTAAGAACATGCCATCGAATGAAGGTTTTTACTCGCCAAGGCTTCTGCAAAACAACTGATATCGCTGTCAAAATTTGACAGCAAACAATAGGAGTACTATGTTTGCCTCTGTTGGAACAGAAGCCGACAAGCTGGCAACCGTGCCCACCGACCATTACGATGCGAGGGCATCAGGCTTCAAAGCGTCGCTGCAGAACGCAGTGACAGATGTCATTGATGCAGGGACGACCTGGCAATTGGCGTTTCCGGGCTTTTTTCGAAATTGGCAAGTAAAAGCGAAAGAAGTACGCGGTACAGCTTACAAGACAGTGCCAGAGCTTGAGTTGTATTTGAGTTTGAGTTCTGCAGTGAATACTTATCCTGTGGAATACCTGAAATAAAATTCTGTGTAATACCCGAAAAGAATGTCCTGAAAAGAATAGTAAGATAATTAAATTAAATATGTACATGATAAAATTGTTAATAATAATGTAGGTTGTGTCTCGTGCGAAGTGAGGTTATATCATAGGGTGTATGCAACACAAAGCCTACCGATTTGTAAGTAATCTAGAATTGTAGATTAAAATTTGTATACCTCATTGAAATTTAAGTATAGTTTGAAGCACATACTTACGCTCTCAAAACCGGCCCGTCTTTTGATCACACCCTCTCTTGACAGCCTGGTCCTTCATAGGTGAATTCACCAACGGATGGCAGAAGTATCGCATAAAATAGCGAAGAAAACTGCCTATTTTTGACGTAGGATTTTGTTTTTGTGTTCTATACTTGGGTACAATTTAAAAAAAATGAATTGCGGCCGTCACGAAAAGTGGTCAGGTTTTGAGCGTTAATATCTCAGTCGTGTGTAGTTCTTTATAATGTCATTTTTCTAACGATAATAGTTTCATCCACCATAAATCAAAATTCCGATCGACAAACGTGGCCATTGAAAATGTCCTTAATGACTATTTTATATGAAAAATCATCAAGATCATACCAAGATTTTTTGCATTTCGTAGTTTCTCCCCTATTACTGATCAAAGCTGGTGTAATTTCACAGAGAACCATACAGATGGAGCTTGATATTAGTTTTTCATCTTAAATGTACAAATTCACTTATTCATTTTATGTATCAGAACCGCCGCCGGGATCGTCCACAAAATATCGAAGAGAAGGATAGTTTTGTTAGTGAGAAAGATTTTTATTCTGAGATCAGGATTCACTGTAGTGAGTGATGCGATTAAAAAAGGGGAGAACATAGCTTTCCATTTTTTAAACCAGTGGGTAAATAATGGTGTGCAGAGGCCCGCCGGAAGAACTCCCGACCTTCTGCTTAGTTAGTAGATTGCTTAACCACTGAGCTATTCAGCCACGTTATTAATTCAAATCAAGAAACATTATAATTCCGAAGTAGAAGTTTACACTTTGAAGTGAATTGATCCTGCACTGATCATTAATAATAACTCAACCTACGACCACGCACTGAAGCATGATTTCCCAATTATGTAGGCAACTGCACGCGCTCAAAAGAAAGCAAAAGTAAATTGCTTTCGTTTTCATTCTCCTCGCTATCGAAGTTGGTCAACGAGAAGCACTCCAACCGAAACGAAAACAATCGTTGTTCGAATAAAAACCATTCTTTTGCCGCTCATTGCGGCGCATTTCTACTGAATAACTAATTAACACCAAGCCGTTTTTCTGCTCTATTCTCCCACAGCCAATTTCCCGCAAGTGGCATCATTTTCGCAACCTTTATAACCGTACTCATTCTCATTCTGACCACGGAGCCATGCTTCTCCATGACCACTTCACACGACCATGACGACAACGAGGACCAGCTACTAATTCCAGTGCCACTAATTAATCCTATCCGGGTCGACCTACCGCGACCGATCGTGACCCCGCTGGACCTCAGCCAGGTGCAACCGAAGCGAATGAAGCTCAAGGTTTCAACCAAACGGCGTAAACATCAGCACAACAAAACATCGAACAGCACCACCTCCTCCTCGTCGACCATCAAAAACTCACGACCCAAACGCAAACGGAAGCCGACGATGCAAAATGCACTGCAATCAGCCGTTCGAAAGGGACTGGAAGCCATGATTGAGCTGTACGATAGGCAAGAGCCGGATATGATCCGGAGAGGTTTGTTACCCAGAGTGAGTTCGGAAGCATCGATTTCAACTTTTTCTCATTTTAGGAGCCGTTCTAGACCCTGAAGATCCCGGTGCATTGTTGTCGAAGTTTAGTTCCTCGGATGATTTGCCGGAAAATATAACCCGGTCAGCTTATGCTGCCCTTATAGCTGCCAAACAGCTGAAAGCCAGGTAGGGTTAGGTTAGAATGTAGAAAATTCTCCAGGATTGGCAAAGTTCAAACAGCAGTAACGAGATGATTAGGCATTATTTAGTAATTGGAAAAGTTAAAACGCTATTTTATCTTAGAAAAGTTGAAAGATTCGCAGGAAATGTAATACTACCGATATTTTGAATTGTCCTAAAGGAATTCACAAGTGGAGCGATCCTAGCATATAAAGGGTGTATTCGATAAAAATGGCACTCACATATTTACTCACCAAAATTAAATCGATTATCGGATTTTTTTGAAATTATCAGGGAATGAAAAACTACTAATGAGTTATGATTTACAAAATTTGTTTTATTCAATTTCATCTCCCATCTTGAATGCCCCCACCTCCTTTATTACTCCACCCATCAAATTTTGTACAACCGATTTTCCTAGTTTTATTTTTTGTTCCTTTTACCCAAATTTTCTTCAACTCCAGCTATGTTCTAATAGTTTTGGAATATTTGCAAAGTTTCGTCTTCCTAACTGTCAAGAATTTTTCAATTGGCCGGAATTCCGGTGAATTCGGTGGGTTCATTTCTTTTGGCACAAAACTGACTCCTTTGGCTCGTACCACTCCAACACGTTTCGAGCGTAGTGGCAGGATGTTAGATCAAGTCAAAACTGTGTTAATCCTGTGTGCTTCCTTATGAATGGCAAGAGCCGCTTCGTAAGGCACTCTTCCGTGTAAATTGCACCGTTGATTGTTACGGAAGTGATGAAGGGAGTGCTTATTTCACCACATTCGCAGATCGCCTGCCAGATCAAGAAATTCTTGGCAAATTTCGATAATTTCTTCTTTCGAACATCCTCCGAAACATCAAAATTAGACTTGGCAACGAAATATTATGGTTTGATGGAAGTCGGCCCTGGCGTAAGTTTCGTTATCCATCACGATGAAAAACGATTTGGTGAGCAACTTCGTGTAAAGTTTCCGGCCACGGCTTTTCGCAGTGAGGTTTTGCTTTTCGTTCCGGTTTGGGGAATTTTGCACCTTGTTAACATGTAACTCAGCATGTTTCTTGGTTTTTTGCACAAAACCGACTGTGCAAAACTTGGACTTTTTAGCGACATCTCTAATTGATGTTTGGATGGTTCTTAAACTGGTGCACAACTTTCCTGGCCATTTTATTCTCATTGGACCACTTTTACGACCACTCCCCCTTCCTTGGGCACTCAGACCTCCTTGAAGGTTCTTATCACACGAGACACAGTTTTATTTGCAATTCCAAGCTTTTTAGCGATCCATCGGTGGGACGCCTCTGGATTTTGATTGTACAATGTGTCTCACAACAGGTGTAACCTTTTTTCAGTGGTTTATTTCAGCTGGATAATTTTAACAGCGGAATTGATTATACCCGTTTTAAGTGTATTCTTTCGACAGCTTATCGCTGAAGATAAATAAGCGATTCCGTTTGTTTATATTTATCAGCTACCATGGAAGCGATACGGGAGCAAGTTTTAAAATTACATTTGCAAAAGCTTAGACCGTGTCAGATATTCAATAGCCTTAAGCAGTTCGGAGTGAGTAAGCGTTTTGTTTTTCGTCCCTTGAAACGGTTCAAGGAAACTGGAAATGTCCATATTCAACACAAAGGTGGTGCCAGACGAACTGCCAGAATGAAGAAAAAGATCAATTGTGTGAGGGAGCGAATAAGACGTAATCCGGCCGTATCTGGCCGTAAATTGAGCAAACAATTTCAAATGTCCCCTTCTTCAATGAACAGGTTCCTCAGACATGATCTGAAATGCAAGCCGTGCAAGAAACAATGGGTTCACGGGTTAACGGAGCGTCAAAAGCAAACCAGGGTCCAAAGAAGCAGGAATCTTTTGGTTCGGCACGGTGACTGCGAGATTTTATTTTCGGATGAAAAGCTCTTCCTCCTTCAGGACAGTCATAATCAACAAAATAATCGTGTGTATGGCAAAAGTCTTGTCAATATTCCAAGAGATAGACTAGCTGTAGAACGCTATCGGAATGTATCGAAAATCATGGCATGGGGCGCCGTTTCACGAAAACGGAAAACTTCCTCTTCTTTTCATAGAACCTAACGTAAAAATCAACACTGAATATTACAAATTTTGAAGAACCATCTGCTTCCTTATGCTTCAACGCTATATGGAAACACACCATATTGTTTCCAACAGGACTCAGCTCCAGCTCACAAGCGACACAAGCGTGGTGCGCGGAAAATTTGCCCGATTCCATCACAAGCGAAGAATGGCCTGCATCTTCACCGGATCTCAACCCACTTGACTACTTTGTTTGGGGTCATATGCTTCAACATATAGGCCCTACGAAAGGGCTTACTTTAGATCGATTCAAGAAACATTTGGTTGATATTTGGGACCGAATTCCTCAGGAAATCGTGCGTGCCAGCTGCGATGGGTTTACAAAGCGTTTGCGCAAAGTTATCATGGAAAAAGGCGAGAAATTCGAATTGAATTAATATGGTTTATTTCTATAACATGTATCTTAAAAATGAAAAATAAATGCTATGATTTGGTTGATTTGTTTTGCTGTAATCCCATTTTGTTTTAGTGACACCTATTGTGAGACACCCTGTAAGTGCAAAACATTTTTCACGGACAATTTCTTGTTTCACCGGCATGACTGGAACTACTGTATGAATAACTATGAAACATGACAAATGTAAACCAAACACTATGAATAATGGCCAATTTTCCAAGTTTTTTACTCATACGGTTCAAAAGTTGCAGAAGATTTTCGGTGTGCCATTTCTATCGAATAAACACTTTATGACTGCTTGCAGTCTTCGTGGCATGGAGCTGACCAAGTTAAACGTAACGGAGGATGGTATTTTGTCCCCTTTTTCTTTTAAAACTTGTTTCAATCCATTCTTATTGCAATTGTGCCTTTGTAGGATTGCATCATCCAGGATCTTCCACAGATGCTTTATCGAGTTGATATCTGGGCTCTGGGAGGGCATGATGAGTTTGGAATATTATAGAGAAGCCTCAGCTTCGTTTTTTGGGCTTTGTTCTTGGGATCATTATCCTGCTGGAAAATGTATGTCCCTAGCAATCCCAATTTCTCAGCACTAGCTCTCAAGTTATCCTTAAAATGCGGATGTACATTGTGTGATCCATAATCCCTACGATGTTTTGTAATTTGCTCATTCCTGCAGCACTAATGCACTCCCACACCTTGACACCTCGCCATGCTTTACTGTTGGCACGTTTTGGATTCTGTGGTTGCATTTCAGTATTCTTCTTCCGCCATACCGTAGGCCGGTCATCTGATCCAAATATGTTGTAAGTAAAAATGCTGATGGGGCAACTCACAAATTGTGATGGTGGTTTACTTGGTAGGGGAAACAAAAAGAAATAAAGAAAACACTTTAGAAACGATTTCAACCGATTCAATCCAACAGTAAGTATGCTGCTGGAGTCCCTCCAAAGTGTGATGGAGTTTTATTACATTGGGAATATAAACATGTTTTTCAAATTCCGCAAATTGGCCACTTTAAACCAATTTAAATCATTCACAGAGTGTGATGATGGTTTACTTCGTTTGGAAAACAGAAAAAATAAAGCTTGAGAGCCTTTTCGAACCGATTTAAACCAACAGTAAGCATACTCCTGGGGCCACCCAAAAAGTTGGATAGTGGTTGTAAACAAACAATTTTTTTAACTACACTTGTACACAGTAAACCAATATCTGCACAATCGGTGAGATAAAGCGAAATAAATAAACAACTCTATAAAGATGTTTCCTATATCTCGTGCTACGACAGAAAAAGGCTTTACTCTGATCACCGAAATTCCGTTTTTTTTACCATGGCGAAATCAACTTATTTGTGGATCTGCAAGCAGCTTTGTTCGTATCCAGAAGACTTTTTTAGTTTGTATATTCTTCAATTAACTCTACGGAATATTCCTTTGTAGCCGCTTCATTCCACTTAATGAAGTCAGTAAACCAATATGGATGTTAGCTCATCTAATGTTATCGTTTTTTTCGATGGAAGCCTCCGCCTTCTTTGCCACATAGTAGATCGAAAGGTTCGGGCGACGCTTGAACAAATTCAACGCCTTTCTGGTCTCCACCGGATCAGCTGTCTACTGTTTACTGCCACTGCCTGACTGCCGCTGAGTCATATGGGTTTTCTTGAAACACCGTCGAATGATGGAATCCCAGGTGTTTTCCGATCCATCTGTGGGACGCAGTTGTATTTTCCACAACAGCGCACATAATTTTTTGGCGGATCTGCTCTTGTTCCGATGCCATCTCGATAAACATTTGACAAATAGTGATGAAATTTTACCAACGTAAGCATTACAGTTTCATTCAAAATTTTATCAATTTTTACCCACTCGCTAAAAAGTTACTAGTAGCTGATCATTGTGTCCCATTAATTTCGAGTACAGTCTTTATTGGCATCTTCACATCTCCATTCCGAAAATACTCCTATTGTTGCATATTTACCATATTTATCTAACACCAATAGTGACCACCTTGGATTTCAAAACGGTGTCAAACATCCACTAGGGTACCTCGGAATATGTTCGGATGTGTCCAATGCGATCCTGAACACTTGGTATAACACCGTTGTTCTTATTTTTTGAATTCTCATTTTATTTGAGATGTCACATGATGTTTTTTTGGTTTATGTTAGAAATTGGCTACTTTTTGAGGGGTGGGCCGGAACATGCCTGGGTGTGGCCAATTTGTTTCTGGTAGTATGACTCCTATTGATTTTTGTTGTTGTAGGATATTCATTTTCTTTGAGCGTTCCTGAGATATCTGCGCAATCGGTGAGATAAAGCGAAATAAATAAACAACTCTAGAAAGGTGTGAACTTGCTCAACAGTTAGTTGAGAATACAAATAGTTGAAATCTAACAAGACACCTTTTATGTAGCTTTGCTTACTATATCTGATATAGAATTGAATAATAGCTGAGCCATTATTCAAAAAATCAAATCATGAGCTAAAGTAAATGTCATTCAAATGTACTAGAAATGTAGCCGAAACATCCGCTAAAAATCAAAACAAAAAACAATATTAGCTGGTCAAGGTTAGCTGTTGTTCATATTTTTCCGTTTGTTTGAATTATATGTTTAGTAATAACTTTTGTAAAAAAAATCTTCGACTACATTCGATTAGCTTAACCAGGGCTGGTAGCGGTTATCTAATGTGAAGGTAGTGACTTTAGTGACAAAAATGTCGAAAATAGAGGCCAAATAGTGACTCAAAGGTAATAAAAAAGTGACCAAATGGTGACTTTGGGAAAACCAAAAAATTATTGGAAGTGAATTGGAGCGTTTCCTTTTTTTTGTTTCCTAGCAAAGATACCTGTGATAAGATGCGCCATTTTTTTTACTACAGCTTCTAGAACATGATCGAAGGCTCGTTTTAGTGAAGACGGTTGCTTTCGCACAGTTTTCAATTCCTCAAGCACTGCTTGAGCCAGCAACACTGCCGCCATATTATGGTTATCAATGGCATTTGAAAGGCGCGTCTCTGCTTCCATAAACAATCTGGAATTATAAATAATCGGCCTTTATGATTAACACATTTATTAGAACGTACTTATCAGCAATTCGCCTTTTCTCGTCCTTTTCCTTGCAAAGAATCTTCAACTGCTCTTCTTTCCTTACAATCGACGATGTTAAGTTATTCTTTTGTTGCTTATTTTGTTCTGCTTTTTCCTTCCTTGCTAGCTTCTTCCGTTTTTCTTCGCTTTATTCCTCCTTTTTCCGTTCTTGATCTTTCAAATGTTGCATATAATTAGCATATGATTTGTGAGCCATTCCGAGTAGTTCTCCGGGGATGGGAACAAGATGCGGATCATTTCCGATTGACTTCAATGTGGCTTTGATCACCATCATCGAATGTAATATTCTCTCACACATTGATGATCGATCTTCGGTAAGGATCCTTACCGAAGTCCAAAATCCTCGCTCGACATCAGCATTTTCATGGGATACCATCGGATATTTGGGTTCAGCTCTAGTAGTCATCATGCTAAAGAACTGATTCCAATAGTCCGCAATTCTTCCTTTTGCACTGTCTTTCATATCTATTTCACATTTGACCAAGTTTCATTCATCCATTAGCAGTTATGATTTCTAATCTAATCTAATCTCACACTAACGCAGCCAATTCTTGAAAGCATCCTGGAAAATGACGTCTTCTTGAATGCATCATTTTTCTTGTCACCGGCCAGGCCAACTGCGTAGCATGTACCGCAGAGAGGATTCCAAGAAATAGAGCGATTCCAGAAAGAGTGTCTGAAATCGCTCTACTACTTCGAATCCAGGGAAGGGAGAACTTGGACGTGGACCTCCCGTACCAAACGCCTTCATATAGAGTTAAATAATGTGATAATTTGTATTTATCGTTGGAAGCATAGATGCTAGAAAGATTAGTTTATGCTCCTTTTGCCTGTGGGTGGACTTTTGGCATTTGAATATAACCTTGGCATAATTTGCCAAGGTTATAGCGCCTTATCTCGCTCTCATCCATTAGCAGTTATGATTTCTAACAGAAGTGACTTCGCGATCTGTATTGTATTTCCTGATTTATTCAATTTATGCCTACAAGAAGCAATATAATGTTTTTTATCTTTATGCATGAAGCTGAGCTTACCAATCTTCTTCAATTTAGTCAACTTTTAATTAAATTTTCGGGAGGTGATAAGTTCTCAACATAGTCATATACAGTGACGGATAATACAATAAGACCAAAGCCTGATTTTCATACAAAATGGTCATGAAAGGCTTGCCTTTCATTTTTCGAGAACCAATTGAGCTGAAATTTCGGCTGTGGTCCAGAATCATGGTCCTAAGGAGTGTATCGAAAATAAGCTATCCACAAACTTTCTTTCAAATTTTGTTGAAAACCGATATTTTATCCATACAAAAAATTGATCCTTTATTGTACGAGGTTAAGCTTGAACATAATGAAGACCGGATGAAATTTAAGTTATTCCTTCACGAATTTTCGAACTTTGGATCGAATGCTCTTCATCAAGTTCCGGACAAGTGTTGCATCGCATTTTTTGGACGCTTGAGCCCAATTTTTTTTGAACTCCCGCATGTTCCCAGCTGCCTTACTAGTCTTCTTGAAGGCCCTCTTCACGATTGCCCAGTAACGTTCGTTGGGTCGAAGCTGAGGGCAATTTGGTGGATTGATATTTTTCTCAACGAAATCTATACCCTTTTCCGCAAGCCAATTGAGAGTGGTTTTGACATAGTGAGCCGACGCTAAATCCGGCCAAAACAGTGGAGGTGTACTATGCTTCTTATATAAAGGCAACAATCTCTTCTGGAGACACTCAGATCGATAGATTTCCGCATTTATAGTTCCGGTAGTGTAAAAAATGGTTGACTTCAAACCACAGGAACATATTGCTTGCCATACCAGTACCTTTCGACCGAATTTCTCCACTTGAATCGACCTGTCCGCATCGCTCACATCCTCCCCAACGACGGCAGTAAAGTATTGTGGACCTGGAAGGGTTTTTGAGTCCTCCTTTACATAGGTCTCATCGTCCATCAAAACGCATGCATCCGGACGCTGCAAAAGACGCGAATACAATTTCCGGGCCCTTGTTGCTGCTCGCTTCTTCTGTTCTGCATTTTGTTTCGAGATTTTCTGCTTCTTGTAGGTCTTCAGGTGGTTTGATACGCTCTTGATACGCTGGATCATTCCGACACTCGTTCCTGCTTTTTTGGCCAAATCGCGTATTGACATTGATTTGTTCTTCATGATTAGAGATACCACTTTCTGCTCCAGTTTCGGGTTGGAAGAACCGGGTTTTCTGCCTCTTCCTGGTAGCTCATCCAAAGAATAGTGTTCCCCAAACATATTAATGATGGTTTTAACACTCGCATGATGAATTCCAAACCGCTTTGCCAATTTTCGCATAGTAATACCCTTCTCACTTAGCCATGTGTCCAGAACCTTAGTTTTCACTTCCTTTTCAATACGCGACATTTTGAAAACGCAGAATTTGAACCGCACAAACAAGTAAACAAAAGAAAGCTGACAGTCAAACGCACAGCATGCAGTGTTCAGAGCGTAAAAAACCATCACAAATACATGCGTACAACGCAAATGTATGTAGATAGCTTATATTCGATACACTCCTTAAATTCTCATCTGCATTAAATCCATCAATTTTCATTCACCACTTTAAAAGTTACAGACACCGCATGCGACAAAAAAATAAGACCACTTTTTGATTTACATAAAGGATGCACGAATTTGAGCATCTGAATCTTGATTATTGATGCACGGGTCATTTTAATACAGTATACTATAGATTGTAATTCACACTCATCAACATGGCCTAAGCTATGGATATCAAGAGGAGGTCCTATTGTTTTGTCGTAGGTGGTGTCTGTAGTTTCTGAAGTGGTGAATGCAAAACTACGAATTTATTAAAGATGAAATGTCAGGCTATTTCTAGGCTATTGCCAAAATTTCAGTTCAATTACTTCACGGGAAAGTGAAAGACAAGCCTCCAAACATGACCATTTAGTATGAAAATCGGGCTTTGGTCTTATTGTATTGTCCGTCACTGTATATCCTCAGGTAGTACTGTGTCAGTAGGCCACACTTCCGCTTTGCATACTCTGGTCATGATAGTACGAACTAACCATTTGAGTTCTGAATGCATCAAAGGTATACTTATGAAGTTCTTCCTTCTGGAAGAAACCATATTTAAAAAAAAAAAAACAGGGTGTATTAGCACTGCTGTGCTGTGCAATTTGTTACAGACGAATTAAATTACTAGGCTATATTAACCTTAGCTTGAGCATTTTAGCTTTCACATAGTTAAGTTTTTAATATATGTCATGCCAAATCGTGGACCCCCGTTAGTTTGAACAGCTAAAATCGCAAATATTCAGAGAGAATTTACTCAACTGCAACCTGCGCAAAGGTGCGATATAACTTTATGTAACACTGTACTGAAACCAGTTGCTGAAATTCACTTTGAACGCCGATTGTTTGCGATTCTAGATATTCAAACTAACGGGGGTCCACGGTATTGTATTTAATCCTGTTCGAAACGATTTTGTTGACAAAAGATGTTTCTACCAACCAATTTTTTTTTTCAAAACTCAGTGTCAGCTTAATCATCCACGCAAAGTAACACATGTGGATAGTATAAGAACAGTACTGACCTGTAAATCGAGTGAAAATGACAGCACTAGATTTCATGAATAACACCTCCGCTTTCATACTCGGGTTATTCAGAAATCTTACGATTCTTGAATACGACGTAGTCTTCGTTAACGGGACACGTTTCTTGGGAATGTGAATCATGATTAAACAGTGCAGGCCACTGTTCAATAATTCTTTCTGCCGTGCCGTGTTTAAGGCCTGTACTCGAAAAAATGCACCATTTTTATCCGTATGTAACTTTTTTGTCCGTGGGTAAAAATTTATGAAAATTTGGGTATAACTAGTTTGGAGTTGGAATTGTTTACAAGTGCAAAATTTCATAACAATCGGTTCAGTGGTTATTGAGATGTCATCGAAACAAGAAGAAATTCGCCGGAGAATTTTGCGCGCCGTCATGGAAAATCCGACTGCGACCATGAGATGGATCGGAAGACAACTGGGAATCACCCATACAACTGTGTCTCGGGTGGTAAAATCGTTTAAGGAATCCCAGACGACCGAGCGGCGGGCTTCAAGTGGAAGAAAATCGAAGACATCTGACCCTATGAAAGCCCGGAAGGTGTTGGATTATTTCAAGTGTAATCCGAACCTTTTGATTCGCGACGCGGCTCTGAAGGCAAAGTGTTCCGCCTGGTTCGTTCAGCAAACCATGAAACGAGCTGGTCTTCGTGTATTCAAGGTCCGCAAGGCACTGAACCGGCGTGATCAACAAAACACGGCGGCCAAATCCCGCGCAAGGAAGCTGTATCGAGAGTGGTTAACGAAACCGGGGCTGGAGTTCTACGTTGTCAAATCACGGCTTGATGTTCTGGAAGACATAAGGAAGAAGAAAGTGGACAAATTCGCCAAAAAATACTTGCTCTGGCAGGCCATATGCCAATGCGTTAAACTGAGTAAACCGTACATCACAACGGGTACCATCAACAGCGAAATTTACCGCACCGAGTGCCTCCAGAAGCGTCTGTTGCCCTTCCTGCGGTCCCACGGAGGTGAGACATTATTTTGGCCGGACCTGGCATCATGCTATTACACGCGATCGACGTTGGATTGATACAGAGACAATAAAGTTGTTTTTGTACCAAAAACCGCCAATCCCCCAAATTCACCAGAGATTCGTCCGGTGGAATAATTTTGGGCCATAATGAAGGCCAAAGTTCTAAAATCGTCCAAGGTGCATAAGAACGAGCTGGAGTTGAAGAAAGAATCGATGAAAGTGAAAAAAGGTCGGCTCCATCATTGCACAAAATGTAATGAGGGGTCTTAAGGGAAAGGTGCGGGCTTTCAGCGATGGAGAAGAAATTGAATAAAGTAATTATGCCGAAACATAATCCATATTTATTAGTTTATTCCCTGAAAGTTTCAAGAAAATCCGACATAAAATAATTTTTTGGCGAACACTTTTGTCTGCTGCATTTTGTTCGAGTACAGGCCTTACTACGAATAAGGAACAAAAAAAATTTTTTTTTGCGTAGATATCTGTAGATCTACAAGTGTACCTCCGAGAAAACCAAAAACCAAGAGGGCTTTAAATTTTAACTTGAAGTCAATTGTAACACCTAGATCGCAAATAGATGTGACTCGCTCAAGTGGAACCGCACCAAATGTGTATTGATGCGTGATGGTCTCTGTACGACGGGAGAACGAAATCACCTTACATTTGTCTAAGTTGACCCCCATACCGTTATCGTAGCACCACAGTAGTAGTTCGTTAATATCGTTTTGAAGGACAAGACAGTCAAGTGCAGACATAATAACTCTAAAAATCCTCAGGTCATCGGCAAATATTTGCTTGAACGATGAAATACGAGGGCACAGATCATTGACAAAAAGAATAAAGAGCATTGGGCCGAGCACAATTCCTTGCGGCACTCCTGAAGTAATGGCGAAAGTTCTCGAGCGTGCGGAATTTACCGTAACGAAGGACTGATGGTCGATCAAGTAAGAGAGAATCCACTCAACGAACCAAATTGGAAATCCTACAGCCCTTAGCTTTTCGGCTGCGTACAGGTGTAGTACTGTGTCGAAAGCTTTAGAAAAATCAACATAGATAGAGTCAACCTGTCTTCGAAATATGTCCTCTCGAAACAACGTGTTGGTATAGCACAGCAAATTCGTAGTTGTAGAGCGATGCTGAACGAATCCATCCTGGTACTCCGATATCAAAGGATGGTCCTAAAGGATGGATTGGCACAATTGACACAGTCTTCCAAATTTCAGGGAACTTTCTCTCTCTTAACGAAAGGTTAAATATGCTGCATATCGGAAAAGCAAGAGAGCGTGAGCAAAACTTGAGAAGAGACGGAGGAATTCCATCTACACCAGGGCCTTTTGAAACATCAAGGTCATTCAAGGCTTTCATGACGTCATCCGGTGAGAAACAAAGCACTGGGAAGTTCATATTGAACTTCCGTATGTTGTCAAAGCTATTTGGGTGCAAAAATGACGCATTTGTGCTATAAACTGACTGGAAGAAGCACGCAAACAAGTTCGCAGCATCGACAGGGGTGCTAGCGGCGTCCCCATGGAATTAAACTGTGTTTGGAAAACTATTACAAGAACGTTGTGACTTCACGAACTTCCAAAATGCCGCTGGGTTTTGCCTCGCTTGCAATTGCTGTACGTGTTCCTCATAACTGGACTTTAGTAGTACGTTGTACTTCGTTTCGATTAAACGGAGATTATTTTTAGTTTTGTTGGTTCTGGCAATGAGATGTCGTTTTCGCAACTTGCATAGCATATTCCGCAGATTGCGTAACGTTGGATTCCACCAGGGTTGCACAGAAGTTGGCCTTGTAATGCGCCGTCGGAGAGGAACTCGCGCATAGAGAGTTTCATACAGTTTGTCGTAAAATTGGTCAGAAATAGCATCGACGGAATCACCCTCTAAAGTCTGTTGCCAATTAATAGTAGCCAATACATTATTCATGGAGTCGAAATCGGCAGCCCTAAGTTTGCACCTTTAAACTGAAGAAATGATCCATGAAAAATTTAAATTCGTTTCATAAAAAATGTATTTATGACCCATTAGGCTCTGATGAAAATCAATAAAAAAAAATGAAAATTATCCAATGTGATACATACTTTATGTAAGTTTTAGCAATAAAATGTCAAAAATGTATCGTTATATATCTAGGCTATGATCCATACAATTGTACCGATTACCCATAAACATATTGCAAAAGTTCCATAAAAGGTTCAATATCATTCCTTAAACTTGAAAAATTGATCCTTAGAATATAACGTTTGTGAACTAAAATATTTGCACATGATCAATAAATTATTGAAAATATTCCATAAATAAATCGCCAAAGATGCATAATAGGTTTAAAAATGAACCATTAACTTCTAAATATGGTCCATAGCAAATCTATTTTGTGCATTTATAATAATATATATGATCCATAAATTATGCCGGAATTATTCCAATTTTGGGTTTAAATTTTTATTGAATTTTAACTACGGGAAAATCAATCCTTGACTGCGCTACTACTCAAATTTATTAAAAATGTCCGTTCTTTTATATATGAGGGTTAAATATTTCTGTTAAAGAAGGATCACTTTGGAGAAGATTTTTAATTTCCAGAAAGCTTACTTACTTTTGCAATCTCACGTTCTTTTACGACCGCAACTGTGACATTTGTTTCCTAATAAATTTGGTCAAGAGCACTCGTGCACGTAAAGAACTACGGAAGCCCTATTTTTGCATCTTTAAAACTGAAGAAATGATCCATGAAAAATTGAAAATCGTTCTATAAAAAACGCATTCTTGACCCATAAGACTCTGGTGAAAACCCACAAAAAAATAAAATAGAAATGATCCGTAAAATTCATCAATTTGATCCATACTTTTAACAAAATTTAGCAATAAAATATAAAAAATTAACCGTTTTATATCAAGGGAAGAATATATAAAATTGTTCGGATTTCCCATTAACACATTGCAAATGATACTTAAAGGTTCAATATTATTCCTTAAACTTGCAAAATTGATCCACAGAATGTAACATATGTGCGTATCATCTATTAATTATTGTAAATGTGCCATAAATAAATTGCCAGGGACCCCTAATAGTTTGTATAACAAATCATAGTCTTCAAAAAATGATTCATAACAAACCAAGTTTGTGAACATAACATTATTTGATCTCCCCGCAACTGCGACACATGTTTGTAAAGAAATTTGGTAAAGAGCAACCTGCACATAAAGAATTTCAGGTCAAATTTATGACTTGATTAAACTGTTGTTTCAGAAAATTTGACTTAAATTATGCCGGGCAGACGCTTGCTGTCCAACTCGCTGTCGCTCGTCGGACCAAACTAAAAAAAAACATCCTCTGTTTGCATTATACCGGGCAAATGCTTGAATCAGCCGTTTGCCTGGAATCTAATCTACGCTATGTTAACACTTCGAATGTCGGAAACATCGACCGTTTAGTTCTTCAATCCTCAACACGGTTACGCAAAAACTCCGCAATCCTTCTTAAGCAGTAATACTATATGCGGATCCCTGAAAGAACGGACATGTAACTAAATCTGAGTAGTAACGCAGTTGGAGATCAATTTTACAATCTTTAAGGATCAAAATTTAAAAAAAAAAGTGCCCCAACCTGGAAAAATGCAGGCATAATTTATGGATCATACCATATGGTTTAGCGAACAAAACTTTACTCTTAGCGAACAAAGATTTACTATGTATTATTATTATAAGCTTATGGTTCATTATTCATCATTCTATGGATTATTGGCAATTTATTTATGGAAAATTTAAAATAATTTATGGAACATGCGAGTATATTTTATTGCACAAAGGTTACATTCTATGGATCAATTTTACAAGTTTAAGGAAAGTTATTGAACCTTTTATGGATAATTTGCAATATGTTTATGGGTAATTCGTACACTTTTAACGACCATGCCCTAGATATAAAACGGTACATTTTTGATATTGTATTGCTAAATTTTTTATAAAGTATGGATCACATTGCTGTGTTTTATGGATCATTTCAATTTTTTTATGGATATTCACTAGAGTCTTATTGGTCAAAAATGCGTTTTTCGTGGCACGATTTTCAATTTTTTTATGGATCGTTTATTACTTTTTATATGCAAAAGTACGTTTGCCGTCGAAATCGTAGAGCCTGAAGTTCAATTCAGGTGGATACGAATCATAATCGGGAATAATGGGCGAATTGCAGTGAGCGTCTAGTTACAAGATGAACGGACTGTGATGCTGATCGATGTCCAAGAGGTGAATTGAATTCACCTTTATATCCAAATGCGCGAACCTTGGCCTTAACCCCAGCCATAAGGTTCTGCACGACCTCAGAATCGACAGTTTTTTGTATATTAACCCATGCTTTCTTCATTTCTTCTACATTCTTCACCACTTTAGGTTAATTTTAGAAGGTGATAATGGCCCAGTATTTTCCGATTGGTCGCAGTTCCGGAGTGTTTGGCGGGTTCAGATACCACTATAGCACGTCCTTCGTGTCCTGTTTCTCGTCACGGTTTGGGGACCTCTGAACCTTAAACATACGCGGTCCAGCTCGAGTTTTGGTATTCTGCACGAAATTCTTGCTTGCATGCCTCTTTTTATCAACATCTCGAACTGAGGCGTTCGGTTTCCGTTTAAAGGCCCCAATCACGCGTTTGTGATCGTTCTTGTTGACCTGACGGCTTTTTTTTCGGATCTTCGCTTCCAATGAACAGTCAGCCCAAGTAGCACACTAAACATCTTTAATATTCAACACTTGGTTTTCAAGTTTCATTTTAGTAAATCTGCAGTTACAAAAAGCATATTTTGTTACAGCAGAGTTTATTTCACGTATACGATATACTAGATATTTCATTGGTGTTGCTCAAATGGTTTGCCATGACCATTCAAAACAAACATTGAAGTTAGTCGAGACCTGTTTGTCTTTGTGAACTTGCAGCTAAGTAAACATAATCCTGACGTTGCATATTTAATATTTTCCAGTGTATGTGATGTTTATCATGAAGTATTTTTCACCTACAGTGCAACATAACAAATAATTTACACTCGTGTTCCAATGAAGCGTTCTGATACTTAATGTTTTCAAAATGCGTTTTTGAGACATATGGGCAACGTAATGAGAACGCAATATAAAGTCAATGAATAACGTTACGTTCTTGCAACGTTCAATTGCGCATTACCCCAACAGTGATACCGATTGAAATATATCCGAATGAAATGCACACTACCGACCACAGGTGTTTTGATATGAATGAAAAAATAATCAATTCACAATCTGATCAAATTAGGTATAAGTTGATTTCTAGAGGTTGTTGTTATTGTATAGGTCTAACAAAGAAAATGACGTGAAGTGTTCATTATGCAACTTCTATTAGCTATGATTTTCATAGTAGTGGCTATTACTATTAACTTTTAAACAAGGATCACTCAAATAGTGAGAGCATAAAATTTTAATTTTTGGCTGCACTAACTAATTAATATAAATAAAATAGCTATCTTCATAAAGCTGAAATAAATTATCTTCCCAATCAAAATAAATCAAAATCAATGATTTCACAAGAAACCCTTGGACTCAATTTAAAGAACAAATTTTTTGCAATGTTCCCAACTACAACCTAATGTATTCATCACATAGTAAAGCTTTGGTATTGGTAAAATTTTCAATGTATCAGTACTTGATTGTATTTTTTGTTCAAATAGCTTATTTAAATCAAAACCCAAGCAACAATAGCTAAGTAGGGATTGTAATGTATTGAATATGGAATAATCGATTGATCATAAGCGAAAATAATCATAATAAAGTTGTTCAATAAATTGGTTACGTGAAATTTTTTTGTGAGTTAAGCAAATAAATCTTCAAGTAACAATAAAATAATCTTAAAGAAACAATAAAATAAACTTTATCAAGATTGGTTTTAACGACCAACTTAAATGATGAGACAAAAAAAAAGATGAGTCTTTTAAAAGTAAGTTATTTAACTTCTCGTGGTTCAGAACAGGAGACGACTTATTAAGCACCTTTTAGCAATCATATGATTGAATTTATAAGGCTAGTGGTTTTTCGTCATAAACAATGCAATTAAATAATTGCAATTAATTGCACTATAAGTTCTACATGTTAAGAACGGTTTGATATTTTCTACCTTTGCTAAGATAACCTCACTTAGAAACAGTTGTGTCTAAAGTGATTGAAATAAAACATTTTATTTTATGTTATAATACCATAAGAAATTTTTGTGTGTGACCTAGACCAAAATTACGGATAATCCAATTGCGAGCAATCCAAACTCGAATTCATGGAAGAATTAATAATACTAGGATTTTATTTAATTACTCCGATTGAACCTCTTAACGAAATCCCCACTAAATTGCTCTTCAGGTTTTTTAAGTAAAAAAAAACATGGTGTAGCATCTAAATTATTCCAATTCTGTGTTCCAATGGATTGAACACTTTTGTTGAAGGGGTATAGGACATTATTGCTTTAATTGTAATGTCAGTCAAACATTATCTTTTCAGTACGTTATGCATATCCTTTGAACAAATAAGCAGCTATTAGTTTAGTGTACTATTACATTTATTAATAGTACAGTAGTTTTTAATTCTAAGTAAATCAGATATACACAAACAAAGAAAACTCACTATCAAACTACGACGGTCGCTACCAGATAGCTATAATTTTAAGATGTCTGCATAAATAAATATCATAGAAGTACTTCACGTGTTAAGAATGGATTTATAATTATTTTAGCCGGTAGTGTATTTGGTTTGTTCGCAATCGCCATATGCCAACATTTTGCAATACAAAAGATATTTTTAAATTTCACTGATTCCTCCACAGTTTGAACCTAACATGAACCTGTAACGATTTATAATTCTTCGAATGAAACAGAAATCTGATTCTTCCAAATGTAAACATAATTTTACACAAATTTTTCTTTTTCAAGTTCTGAAGCAATGCTCTATTCTCGAGGATTTATTCTAGGGCGTTTATATTTTTCGTAGTAGAACAGAATATTGATCCATAAATCTGAAAGCGTTTAAAAATAAACTTAATCCAACACGATTTTCAGATCATTTTACTTCTCAATATTTTGATCAGGAATGTTTGATTGATAAAGATATCCATTAAAAAAAAGTTATCCGCGCATTCATTCCAACATCTGCATCATTTCACTTTCCTACAACGCGATTTACAATTTTTGTAAGATTTGCAAAATGCTATTGCTACTGTGTAGAACCAGCGTCAAGTTGCAAATAGGCTCCACCCTTGCGCTTTTTGCGTTGCTGTTGTGTATGATTTTGCGGTACATAGCCAAACAAAACTATCCCTAATTTGTTTCAAGAGAGATTTTTATGCTCTATTGAAACAAGTTGTGCTACTTGGGAGACGTTCTTCGAACCGTTTTATGATACCAGACACCGTGAAATTCGCGATTCCCAACTTTTGCGAACCTGATGAAATCAACACACAAAGTGTAAACAATACACATTAAACTATGTCTCGGCAAAATTAATTCTAATTCAATTAATTCTACTCAACGGATCAAAAGTTAGATAAATTTGAGTGTGTGCGGATTATAAACGATACACCCTTTACCTTTACGCTAAGAAAAGTGAACGCAAGATAACAGCAAGATAAAAACATACATTGATATTAAATTTGACGATTGTGTAGCGAGATCAAATATTGATTTTAATTTAATGTTAACCTTATTTTAATTTAATGTTAACATTTAAAGTAGTTTTCGAATTGCTATCTGAATGATGCAAGACTTTACTCGAGAAGCAACAGCAAAAAACCAATTGGAGCGTGTTGAATGAATGTCTTACTCATTATTATTTGAAGTGAAGGAAGCGCTTCAAGCAAATTCATTTTCCAAAGAAATTTCAATTGAATATAGGATTACTTTTCAAAATCTAGTAAATATCGATGGAAGCAGTAAATATACTGCTTCCATCGATATTTACTAGATTTTGAAAAGTAATCCTATATTCAATTGAAATTTCTTTTACGATTCAGACATTTTCCAAATCGGAATAGTAGTGTTTGATCATGTTGCGTCTGACCCTATTTAATGTCAATTTACACAAACATCTATCGATTATGCCATACGACTAGGATAGCCATGGTTAACATTGTAAGTAATATAATGCCACGGACAAGTAACCCTGATACACTGATACTAAAAGAAAAATCGACCAAGTTAAACATCCTTGGGTACGAAATAATAACCGAATATAATTTCAATATCCCGTCCACCGCAAAAGGGCATATTATTCAAAGCATATTCAAACACTTGGTCACGTTTCACCCCATTGTGAAGCAATTTTCAAAAATTTCGAAACATAAACCGCCCCCCAGCAAGACCGTGGACAAACGACCAACGTAATGCGTACCCAGCGCGTCCTCAACCATAATCACGAGCAATTAATCACACAAGGTGTCTAGGTAAATGCTAGCAAATACAACTACATGTACCCACGCTATTCATATCGCACTGAGTACGGCGGTTTGCTTGTTTCATGCTAATCGAAATCACACGCAACACTACTGTCAATTAGTATTGTGACGCTCCATCATTCCCCCGCAGAGGACATTAAAACGTAGAAGTTATTTCTAATATTTTTTATCGCTTATCCCCACTGCCAATGTGACCACTTCTTCGTATCATCGTCAATATTGTATGTTAATTTTGCCCCTATTATTGTTGCATTTTGATTGCCAGTATCACACTGATTAAGCGTTTGAAGCGCGCCCGCTACTGCTGCAGGAAAGTTATGCTTTTTCGCTACGATTTTGACGGGAACATGTTGTTATTATGAGCCATGCAAATTACATATTACTTCACAGCTAATAGTAAAAATCATCAACTGTTGTGACGTTCTGCTCGATCGACGGCTAGTGTAGGGCATCTAATTCATTTCAACTAACAGTTACGTAGCGAGGAAATTGACAAATGCAGCAAGCAATCTGTTGGGTCATAAACCGAAGAAATGTGGAAAATTGTACCAAACCTAAAGACCGCAAGTTCCTCATTGTTCATTTCATTGTTCCTCATCAGCCCTGCATAGTTATTCAACAACTTAAGTTTGTCATCTATTTGCAACTGATCTCACATTGCAAAACAGAGCTCATCATCTGTAATCTGCTGGAATTAGACCACAGAGCGTGCATTGATAATTGTAACGCAGAGTGGGAGTTACGAGACTTATCTTTAGTGGGGCAAAACTAACTTACCGTGACAGTTCGTCAAGTGTTGCTACCAAACCAGGGAGAAGATGGCATCGCGGAAAGCATAATCACTGTTGAAAGGCTGCCTTGCTCCTCACGTCTACCATACACCAATGCAGAGCATTATGGATTAACCCTAAAAGCTTTCGATCCGTAACGGTTACCCATTAGTATCGTGTCTTTTCCCCTTGCTTGCACTGACTGCATCTGCGGGTGTTAGTATTTCTCCAAAACCAACTCAACGAGATAAATCCGCTTCATGAAGATGAGCATATCCAATTACATAACGATCGCTCCCAGTAAGCCAGTCACTCGCAGGATTGGTACTTGTACATAAAGTGTGAGGTTCGGTGTTGGACTGTGAATACATAGGTACCTATTTCACGAAACCGAACATCGGCGCCACTGGCTTTTCTCTCTGAATCATCCACTACAATAACATATAGGAAGCCCCGCGCCACCACCGTTGCTGAAATTTCGAAGAAATGACGATGGAGAAATGCCGTAACATGATGAGGAGTGCGGAGAAGTTGTTATATGATGAACTCCTCAAGTAAGCCGGGCGAGATGTGTTGTTGCCGATTAGAGATCGAAACAATCGGCGTTATGCAATGAAGATGTTGTAGGTTTCAACCAAACAACTGCGACTGCGACGACGCCGACCACCATCAGGTGAAAGAAGAGCGATAAAGGATGAGCTTAATCGCATCTGTGCCATGGTCGGTGTTTTCAGATGGGTGTTGGAAATTTTGAATCCAATAATGAAGAGATGCCTGGCTGATGAGATGAATCAAGTTAAATTGATTGTAGGGCTTGGGCATTTAAGTGAAGATGCTGAGGCAACATCAAAGTGTTTATATGGTGCATTTTTATGTAACAGTTATACGGCTGATCGTGGAGATTGGGTCGTTGAATGCGATGAACTTGAATGAGTAAAGAGCAGATAATGTGCGGTTCACTGGGTTATTTTGGTAAAAAAAAACTTGAATTAAGGTTATTCCTGGGACCTGCATGAAAGCCAAGTATTTTTTTTTTAAATACATTTTGTGTACAGGCTCAACCGAATCTGTTGATTCATGTTGATATACATCAGTTATCTTAGAACTAAAGTTATTAGCGGCCGTCTCGAGGTTAACAGAAATACCAATATAACGGATGGGAAGATGGGTAGGAATTTAAAGCTTTTGTTTTAAATTCTAAATCTTCTAATCATAACTCATTACTTTATTAAATTTGATTTACTTTTGACTTGAACATTTTCGAGAGAAAAATACACACAAACACAGATAAAAAAAAAACGAATAATAAACATACAGGTTAAACAAACTACAATCTAAGACTAATGTTAGCCAAAAACACATAAATGAGTTTCATAAACTCCAGATCACGTAGAGCCAAAATATCTCAAACCGGCACACTAGGTTTTCTACCTCGAGCCCGAAAGGAATCATAACGTTCAGATCTGACTCCACGATCCTCAGCACAAGACCAAATTACGTGAGCTGCGTCCTGGTAACCTTGTCCACATTCACAGAGATTGCTGTCGCTCAGCCCAACACGGTATAAATGAGCGTTCAAAGAATAATGATTACATATCAGGCGAGACATCACACGAATGAAGTCTCGACCCACACCCATCCCCTCAAACCAATATTTGGCACAGGCGCCATCCTCATGCATCTTCCCGCAATTGGAGCAGCGTCCCTTATTGCTGCAATAAGAGGTCTTTAAATCCCATCTGCATGCATTTTTGGCAGATCATGACCCGAGGTACGAACAACCGCACAGGTAGTCGAAGTTTTCCCAACTCAACGTATTTTGGGACGGCTGGACCAGAGAAGGTCACACGAAACGAGTTTGAAGGGGTAAACTTTTTTTCACCCTTAGTGATCGATAGTGTGCCTAGTTTTTGCACATCCAGTATCTTAACTGGAGAAAGCAGATGGTTCTTAAAACGACCAACCCCCTGCTTCAGCAGGATCTCCGGGCTCAAACTCGCTTCGGTGACCACACCTTCAATTTCAATACACCGAGTTTGGATATACACTCTATACTTGAGTAGAAGAACTGAGAGACAGCAATTTCGTTAGCCTGTTTCAGGTTAGACACAACGACCCGAAGTTTACTGGGTCTTATCTTGTAATTTCAACCACGGCCGAGAATCGTTTCGTCAGATCATTAGTAATCTGATAAACATTCAGAAGAGTTTTTTTAGGCTGAAAATAGACAACTCGTGGACCAGCTGAATCAGCTGAATAGGCTCGTGACCGGGTAACTTTTTGAGACTCCTCACTATTTGGCGTCAAGGATGAATCATCTTCCGACAATTCAACCATGCCACACCCGTGGGAACTTATGACGCTCAACCACTGAGGCAATTACAAAAACAATACAATACAACAAAGAATAAGCTAAACACAAACGAAAACACAAAACGGAAATACAATCTATTCAGGGGAGCAAAAGAAAAACAAAACACTTATCTTATATAAGTACATTACTGAGCTGCTGCTGCTGCTGCTGTCGGATGACGAACGTGTGTGGTCGCCTATACCGGTGAGGAGTGAAGCGCAACGAGAGCGAACGGATAGCTTCTATAACTAGATGAACTGCTGGTGTGCGTGACCACGCAGAGATGCGATGCAAAATGGCTTTTCACTTGCCAATTGCAGTAAATAAATTACTGTTATTACACTTTCTTCAAAACTAAAAACAAAAACCCGATAACAACTGCGGTAGAAATAATATCGAGGAAAAAACTGAATTTTGGACTAACGATCTGTGAGAAACTTTTATAGCAACGGAGCACGGAATAAGTGAACTCACCGTTTGGTTGTGCATTGGGGAATGACATATTTTCTATTTATTTTTAACAATATCTTGCTGAGGACTTGTTGGCGAATTAGCACTCAGATTACTGAACAGATTTTACTTGGGATGCAGCTGAAATGAATCATGCTCGTATTTTATTGCGAATCTAACTAAGAATTCCGAGCGTTGTTCTGGGTTATGAGAAAATTATCCTGGTATTTTGGAAAAAAAAATTCTTAAGGTTGGAATTTAGTTGGAATATCGTTTTTCAGCAAATCCTGCTTAGGGCTATGAGTGAAGCTAACTCCGAGCTTGGAGTAAATTATGCTTACAAAGACAATAACGGAATAAATGTGAGACGTTAACTCGGATGCCGCAATAACAATTATGGTATTATTAAGGATCTTAAGACCATTATTCAGATTTGTAGAATGCTATATAACCTGTTTAATTTCTCGATAGAATGTACGATTTTCAAAAAATTCAGCTAGTTCGTCTGTTTTGCTACCGACGTAGCCATTGTCGGTAAAAAGTTTCAGGCAGTTTCTGAAGCATAAAAATGGTGAATTAAAGATGAATACGTCAAAGACTAAGTATCTTTTGACTGAAGCGTACAGTATTTATAAAAAAAACTTTCAATTTATAATGTTCACGTTAAATTTCGGACACTTTTCTTTCAGTGTAGATTTTGAATTATTTCATGGATCGCTGAAACGTTTCACTTATATGACAGCTGAAACTCTCCACTTTATTTCGTGGTACAACATGTTTACATTCTTGTTACATTCAGTAAAATGGCGTCGAATCAAGTGGAAGTGCGCAAACGCATTTTGTACGAACGGCAGCAAAATCCGAAGTTATCGGTACGCGATCTTGCCAAGAAACTAAAACTACCCAAAAGTACCGTGTTTAGTGTTTGCAAATTGTTTGACCAGCGCTTGACTGTGGATTGGAAGGTTGGAAGTGGAACAAATCGAAAAGTATGCTCCCGACAAATGAACAAGAAGGTGGTAGCAATTATTGAGAAAAATCCCAATCTTTCTGTGCAAAATGTGGCTCGCAAAGTTGAGAAGTCAAAGTCATACGTACAAAAAGTGAAGCAGAGGCAAGGACTGAAGGCGTACAAAGTGAAAAAGGTGTCCAACCGTGATGACAAGCAAAATTTCACTGCAAAAAGACATGCTAAGGAGCTTTACACCAATTTTTTGCAAACATTTTCTTGTATCATAATGGGCGACGAAACATACGTACTCGAAGACTTTAAACAGCTTCCGGGTCTGGCTTTTCATACCGCAATGCAAAGGAACGCCATTGTCGAGCATTTCCGGACAAAGAAGGTGTCCAAATTCCCGAAGAAGTATTTGATTTGGCAGACCATATGTAGTTGTGGTCGAAAATCTAAAAGTTTCGTCTCCACCGGCACTATCAATAAGGATGAGTACGAGAAAGAATGTCTGCAAAAGCAAAATGTCTGCAAAAGATACCGTTTATAAGAAGCCACGACTCTTCAGCTCTGTTTTGGCCTGATTTGGCCTCTTGGCAATATGCGAAATCCGTCCTAGAATAGTATAAGGTACAAGAGGTCAAAGACGTGCCAAAAACAGCCAATCCTCCAAATTGTCCAAAACTTCGCCCAATAGTACTGGGCACTAGTTAAGCGGAAACTCTTCGAAACTAAGAAGAAAGCAAATGGTACCGATGATTTCAAGAGAAGATGGAGAATCGTCACGACGGGCGTATCTGAGGATCCACTACGGAACCTAATGGCGGGGGTACCACAGAAAGTTCGAGAATTTTGTAGAAAGAAGGATTAAAATCTAATTGAACTGTTTCTAATGTAGATATCACTCTATTATTGTGAAATAAACAATCGGTTTTGTTGAATTATGTGTAATTTTTTTTTTGCTGCTATTATTTTGATGTCCGAAATTTAACGTGGACAGGCTTTAATCGATAGAGATAAGTTCGAGGTGGTGGATGAATTTGTGAACTTTGGATCATTTGTGAAGTCGGATTACAACTGTAGCAGAAAAAATCGGAGACGCATTATTGCTGGAAGCTGCTTACTATGGACTCCACAGGACCTCGCTGTCTGGTAAACATCACCAACGTACGAAAAAACAAGACCGATAGTTTTCTACGGACATGAGATGTGCAGAACCCTCAAAAAGCCCTGCAAGCAGTTGGAGTTTCTGAACGACATGTTCTTAGGACCATGTTTAAAGAAACGGCGCATGAAGGAGGAGTAGGAACCACAAGTTGGTATAAATCTATGGCCAACACAGTATGATGAAAGTCTCTAAAGCTGAAAGTGTACAATGGGGTGAAGATGACGTTAAACATCGAACAGCAATCCAGTAAACATGATGATAGCCTCGATTCCACCCAGAATATGACGCAGAGGCGCTCAGTGAATTAGATGATCAGAACGAATGAAACAAAATATTGAAAGTGTGGGACTCTCGAGAAACTAAAGATAAGCAGCCATCGATCGAGTTGTTTTAGGCGAAACATTGTGACTCAGGTGCTGTCCAAGTTGGACCAAATGTAACATGTAACACATATATTGGATTTAAATTCACCACGGATTTAAAATTGGATTGGATTTAGATTGGATTTGGATTGGATTTGGATTGGATTTGGATTGGATTTGGATTGGATTTGGATTGGATTTGGATTGGATTTGGATTGGATTTGGATTGGATTTGGATTGGATTTGGATTGGATTTGGATTGGATTTGGATTGGATTTGGATTGGATTTGGATTGGATTTGGATTGGATTTGGATTGGATTTGGATTGGATTTGGATTGGATTTGGATTGGATTTGGATTGGATTTGGATTGGATTTGGATTGGATTTGGATTGGATTTGGATTGGATTTGGATTGGATTTGGATTGGATTTGGATTGGATTTGGATTGGATTTGGATTGGATTTGGATTGGATTTGGATTGGATTTGGATTGGATTTGGATTGGATTTGGATTGGATTTGGATTGGATTTGGATTGGATTTGGATTGGATTTGGATTGGATTTGGATTGGATTTGGATTGGATTTGGATTGGATTTGGATTGGATTTGGATTGGATTTGGATTGGATTTGGATTGGATTTGGATTGGATTTGGATTGGATTTGGATTGGATTGATTTGGATTGGATTTGGATTGGATTAGGATTTAAATTAACAGATTTAGAAAAGGGTATTCATTAACGTGCACACTATTCCTTAAATTTAAAAAAAAATTACAAAACGATTTATTCGTTTTCGTTTCGATAATGGCACCGGACCATCAAATGACTGGATGAAGGGCAGAATTCGCTTCTGGAGACATTCGGTTTTGTATTCTGGTCTCAGCTGCAAATTCCCTACCACATCATATATTTGCGAGCGAATTTTTCCGTAAAAACAAATTTGAATATGACAAGGACACCTCCTCGAGCCATTGCCTTGTAAAATTTTGGCCCTGAAGTTGTTCGAAATTTGCCTTTACATAGGTTTCATCATCCATAAGTATGCATCCACCGGACTTGGTTTGCAGGTTGTCATACAGGTACGGTTTTCTGCTTGAGTGATTGATTGGGTTGCCTACTGGCGCGGTATTGTTGTTATCCTTCGCTGCACTGTACTACACTCAGGAAATTATCTGTACGATTTTCATACAATCGGAACTATGAACCACAAAGCAAGGGTCCAAGACTCATTCCATACGAAATCGTATGAAATGATTATTGTTGCATTAGTCGAGAAAAACATGCCTCTTATACACTGTCAATTGACATCACTTATCAAGCGTGTATAGTCTCGTGGGTTTGTGGCTCGTCTCTGGATTCTGAGGTTCATGGATCGAATCCCGATAGCATTTTTTTTTTCCGTGAGGAAATTTTTCATACGATCGTCCTATGAACTTTTTTCCATTAGAGAATCGTATGAAATTTGCAATAATATCTTCTGGCAAATTTCCATTCGATATTCCTATGAAAGCCTCTCGATTTGTTCGCTCAGTGTACGGGTGGCATCATACTTTTTACTCAAATCGCGATTGAAAATACCTGTTGAAAATACCTGGGTTGCTTCTGATGGACCTCGCGACCTTTCCATGGAGCTGATGGTTGACAGTTCCACTCCGGCATTTACTTTGAGGTTTCCGAGTCGTTGTCAAGATTTTCCTCTACGTTTTGAGCACGCACCATACAGTGTTTCTTGGAAAAATCAACACTTAAGCCAGCTCGGACGTGGACCCCGATGAATCTTTCAGGTGACTGTACACGTTTTTTTTTCTACGCTCCTCTTGCATGGTGACTGTCTCCAAAACGAAACTGTTTTATGAATTCAAAAAATACACTGTTATTGTTATTGTTATTGTCAACAAATAGACGTCAGATGCTTCCGAAAATGGCGCTGTAATAAGCAAAAGAGTTTGTTGAATTACTAAGTGGGCCATGAATTAATACCGGTCCTATCGACCTGGAGTACACCACCGGAGCAAGTAGATTTCGGATGTCTCTGTGATAAGTCACGGGAGGAATAAAGCTCAACCCAACAAGGTTTTGAGTTTTTAAAGAACTTGATCCTGGCCACAATCTGGCATAATTTGACTTAGTCAAGTTTCTGAGTTGGGTTAGTTCATAAGAATTTTCCTCACCTTGTATGAGGAAAAAACACACAGAAATTTCGCGATCTCGTCGATCTGAGTCGAATGAAACGTTCAAACATGTGTGATACTTGATGTGCTGTTATTGACACTTTGATCACGGTTATCATTCAAAATGAATCGAAGAATGCAACACATAACTGTAAGAATCGTCTAATTTGTTTGCAAATGTAAATTACAAAAGATCTCCGTTGCACCACCTGCTCGAAAGCCATCGCAATTCTCAAAATTGATCTCATTTCTAAACGAACGGACGCGTACCTACAGAGATTAATTCTTTTCTTACAAGCACCGCAAGCATTTTCCACACTTGCAGAACATCCACGAATGGGGCTCTTTGCCATGCCAAAAAAAAAAAAACGGTAGCTGCATACTCTTCTAATTATGAACAAGACTGCGATTACAGTCATACCCCGTGCTTGCGGTATTGCCTTTGCGTCTGCATATTGTTTGGCAAAACACCTGCAATTAAAACACATTTTCCACCACGGTGCTGCCTTCATCAGCGCGTGTGAGATTCGACGAAATTAATTGCATTGTTTGATATGCTCCCTTACGGTCATCAGCGCATTGTGGAACTGAAGACCTCAGCCTAGGAATGGGCACAATCGAAGTTGTTCTTTTGAAACACAAAAAAAAATGTAAGCTGTTTGTTTATTATTTTTCTTTCGAGCTTCTACCAAAATGTCGAATTTTACATTGTTGCTACTTTTGAAAAATTTCGACTGGTATCGGTTTGATGCGCGAAATTATATCCATCATCCTTAGTACATTTGAAGCTTTATAGTAACGTTTACCTTGCATCCCATAACTCACGGCATGAGATGCCATTTCGTTATTTTTCATTCATATCTTCAAACAATTTCTTCCATAGCAATGATGAACGCGCGCGCATTCAGAGAAAATAAACGAGCCGTCGTAAGAAAGCCATAGGGCGTGGGATTCGACTTATTCAAAGTGGGAAAATTTCGTAAAATGAAACAAACAGCAGATATAGCCAAGTCTTTCAACAGCGTTTCATTGCTACATGATGAGGGGCATTGAAATGAATATATACCAAATCAACATCCAGCACGCAGCTTAAGACCAATCATGTATCGAGTTATGTAACCCATGGGTCGTCGATCCGGCTTCCAACTTTGGATTGAGGATATGTGTCTCCCGCCGTAGCCACATACATATGGTGGCCCGTTGTGATTCGGCGGAGAGAAACGGTGCGGGATCCTGCGTGACTCGGGGGTATCCGATACAACCGTAGAGTTCGAGATGCATATCACCTACCAATCCGGTCGAACCAGGAAAGGCAAAAACAAGATCGGTAGGTACATTTTTGTTGTCTTCTTTATGTTCCGAGAGATGTGAAAGAGAAAGTTGGCCCTGCATCCGCAATGCTCTGCACGAATGTTGTGGATATTTCCAATTAACTGCAATTTTCGAACGGCGCGCGACGACGACGACGAGTTTGGATGATAAGGCTAAAAAGTCACTTCTTCAACTTCTACAGTTGCTGGTTGGATAGTGTACAATCGTGGAAACAGTATTTTGCATAACTGGTAGATGCTGTATTTAATGTTGTTTTTAAAGCATAAAGATACACTAGTAACGAGCTAGTGTGATGAAGCATTGTGCATGTTTAAGGTGGAACGATTTAAAATTCAATATCAGAAGCTATCGCTCCACGATTTAAGGAACACATTTCAAATGACAAACCCAGAATCACAAACATTTTACTTTAGACGTGCTTCACTACATTAAGCAAAAATAAAACAAGAATTATAAAAGTATTGTCTCAAATGTATTGAGAGGAGTGCACTTTAAAAGAAAATAAAGTCCGACCATTATGGTGGCCCTTATTGACGGAAATTGGACATTTTCAAATTTAAAAAAAAATCCTATTGACAATTAATTTCTCAAATATATGGAAAGTTACGCGGATACTCCTTTAATACTTTTACTTCCGTACTTATGCTGGACCAACGTCGTATTAGGACCGCACCTTCGTTACCATGTTTCACTTGGTTCAGGGCGGCTTGTCTTCAATTCCACGAGTGTCTCACACTTCCTAGATCTTGCTCCACTTAGCCTAACCATCTTACGGACTGGATACAAGGCAAACACAATCTTACGGAGCACTGGATTCGAGGCAAACACAAACAGAAACAAATGCTTGTTTCTGGCATTTTTACAACACTGTACCAGTCCAACATTAACCCGCTGTACCAGTCCAACATTAGCGACTTCCGGTTAAAGGATGTATTTACAGAAAATGGCATACTAAAATTTGTCGGTGCTTTAATGTAATCACGTCTCTTTAAGGGCTTACGCTGAAGCATTGCCGACGGCAGCCATTACCTCAAAATTTAGAATTGATATAACTCAGAATCTGTACTAGATATTGGATATTAAATCACATCAGTTTGTATGCTTACTTGCTTTCAGAAATCTGATGTAGTTCGGATGTTCATTCACTAACAATCGAGATTTATCAATTTAAAAAAGCGAGGTAAATTTCCGAGAGAGAGATAAAAGATAGGAAAAAATTTACAGAACAGCAATTCACCTTAAACTGTGCATCTGATGAAGACTTTTTAAATTCATTCGAGACGGAAATAGATCGCAAACCACCTGAACACGATAATGCGCTACCCTTCACCTCACTTCGTTACCTACAAGACTATCGACATGTCCTTTAGACCCCTAGGTTTGTATCTGCATATGGTTGGTCAGTAGCAACTTTCTTTCAATATCTTATCTCCGTTATCTTATATTTTCTCATGTGAGCCTAACACCCTCAGGTACATCAGTACAGACAACTCTTTACTACGGTCGTTATACAATACTTCACTTATTGTGCCTATAACTCCCGTGTCGACCCATAATAGTGCCCGTGCAGGTCACTCCGCCAATAGATGGTCAGATCTAATTCCCTTGCGCATCCTTGGCAGTAGGCCAAACTGCCGCTAAGTCGAGGTCCTTGAGTGAGCCGGGTATGCCTTATCCTCAGCCTAGTCAGAACCTTCTGTTCTCGAGGGTTGGGTATATCTTTCCACTCTTTCGTTGTATTCTTGATTCGACTGACTGCGGTTGTATTCTTGATTCGACTTGATTGCGGTTGTTATGCCAAGATTCTTCCCACGTGCATCGAGAGGTCGTCTTCACCCACCGGGTAACGTCACTGTAAGGAATGGCAATATCCTCCAGCTGAACCAGACGGCCCTGAATTGCTAGTCTATAAGCGGCTTCATTACTAGGTATACCTGCATGTCCAGGTACCTCCCAAAGCTTCCGTCCTGGATTGCTGCTGAATTGGCTTACAGAATTTACAGCGTAGCTTATATCGGGACGCGTTGCCTGTGCGATGTACTGCAAACATCCGACAGCTTCCTTGTACGGAACGTTCTTCATCTGCTCTGCTTCTTCCGAGTTCCGTGGTGGCATTGATTTATCCAGCCGCTCGCTGGTTTCAAACGGTGTTGATACTGGATGACTGCTCGCCATGTTGAACCTGGCCAGCACGTCTTCGATGTAGCTTTGTTGGTCGAGAGACAACTGAATGCACAAGAACTTCTTTAACCGTTTCTTCGGTTTTCCATTGTTTGTGAAAATTAGAAACTCGTCCACATAGATGGTAACGAACAACATTCTGCCTCCATCGCTTCGATTGTTCCAGCCCAAACTCGCGTAACGCCTCATTCAGCTGATGATTTCAGACACGGCTGGATTGCTTCAGGCCGTACAGGCCCCCCTTAAGCCGGCATACCTTCGTCGTGTCCTTCGCAAATCCTTCTGGCTGCTGCATATAGATTACTTCGTCATTGAGCTTTCCTTGCAGGAAAGCTCGTCCGCATCTTCAAAACATGCTTTCCGAACTGCTGCTAACGTCTACAATGGATTCTGCATTTGCTACCACCACTTCACCGTCAATTTGTCTTGGATTTGGTTGATTTCCAATCGCCTCACCTTCGTATTGTTCTGCAGCCGGCAAATCACCACACGCTTCGTTGATTTCCGTATCCGAAAATACAATCTCCAAGAACTTCACTTGCCTTGAATCGAGCGTTCACATATTCCCGGCTTCAACTTGCAGCCGGATTGCCGCTCTGCCATCGCCTCGAACGCCTGATCCTTCAATTCCAGGGTATATATAAACATCTTCCGTGTAGCGTCGTGTGAAACTAACGAAAATTCATCCTATTGACGGTTCTTCCAACGGTCCGCAAAGGTCTGAATGGACCAGATCCAAACGTCCCTTGGCCTACTGTTGATAAAAACGTCACGAGCATGCTTACCTTGCAGGCATGCGATGCAATCTAGCGTCTCCACGTTCTTGATCGAGCAACCGTTGGTCATCTGCTGCAATCGCTTCAAATTCTGTAGATTCAGATGGCCGAATCTCCTGTGCCACATCTCGAGTTCACCACACGCGTATGCCTTCTGGATTTGCCGGTTCAATCAGTACAAGCCGCTTTCAGCCGTGCCAGACGCGAATACTTGTCCGTCTTGGGTAAGCACCTTACAGTCTTCCGCTCTGAACACCATCGTGAAGTCTTTGCTGCAGATTTTGCTTACTGACAACAGGTTTGCCACCAGCTCTGGAACTTCCAGCACGTCCTGCACGTCCACCGCTCTGACCATCATATATGGAAGCAACTTCCCGTAGGCAACCTTAGCCACCTGAGGGTTTGCCTTTGCTCCACATAACTGCCTGATGCGCGAGTCCACTTTGAGGCGCGTAGAGTTCTGTACCCGATAAATGCCTAGGATGCTGACACAACGTCAGGTCACGCCACCACTCTCTTGTTCTACAGACGGTAGGTCTGTATTCAAGAGTAGGCTCCCCTAGTGCAACCTCATGGCTTTGGTAGCCAGGTCTTCGGTTAATATCTTACCATTTTCCTCCAATAGAGAAGCTATTGGTGAAATCCAAAAAGCTCCGCTACAAATCCTTTTGGTCTCATTGTATTGAGGTTTTAGGATTTGAAGCAAGGGTATGCCACCCTTGCTCCGTAGCTGTGATCCATAGAGTATGCAAGGCACGATCGTTGCCTTTGAAGAGATGCGGACGTTTAGGGACGGGAGCATGTTCAATTCTACTTAACGTTCAGTGACTTGGCGTGTTTCACAAAGCGCAGTTTATGATCGATCGTCACATCAAGTGGCTTAATCTCGCGCATTGTCTTGACCTCTAGCTCGTCAACACTAACGTTCGGTAATCTAGACTTGTGGATGCGACCAAAGCAGACGTGCATGATCTTAAACTTCTCGGGAGAAAGCATAAATCCGATACCATCCGCCCAGTAAACCAACCCATCCACTGCATTTTGCATTTGATGCTTGACTGCCCTAGCGTATTTACCAAACACGACAAGGGTTATGTTATCGGCGTACACAATTATGTGTACATTATCGAGGATGCGTTCAAACACTGAGTTCGTATATTTTCGTATCCCGCTGCCTTGCCGACACCACGGCGCAATGCCAAGTTGAGCTCCTTCAAGTCGCAAAGCCTATCGTAGTGTATGGTGGCACTACTTGGACGCTCTTTAATACGACAATACTTCCCTTCAGCCAGTGTCTTTACACGAAGCAACTCATCACTATGATTGGCAAATTTTACAGCAAGAGTCTCACCGATGAGCTCCAGTTCCATCGTGTCCATCCAATGTCAAGTTTAATGACCCTCTTCACAAGCGGGTTTTCCCACCAACAGACTCCACTCTCGCTCGAGCATGTGGATTTCGAAATGTTAGCAGTGAAAGCCGACTAAGTGGCCCTATTGGCATCCTTGATAACCCTTCTTGCATTAGCCCGGACAAGTTTCAACTTAACAGCCCAAGAAGGATCATCAGGTGCCATTTGTAGTAGCGCTTGCAGATGTATACTTCTGCTCTTAACCGCGGCGTGGACCTCTGTCCACCTCCAGTGTATAGAGTTCTTACCGCTTATACCTTAGTGATGTGATGGACTGAGTATCGCACTGTCATCAGGCATCTAACGGGAAGGCATCGCACTTCACCTCGTTTATATTCCACCTTAGTCTCGCCACAGTAGGCGGAAGGCCTGCAGTCTGCGACAAGACGATAGGGAAATGGTCACTGCCGTATAAACCATCTTGGACTTGACAGTTGTACTGACAAGCCACATCCCAAGAGGCGATGGACAGATTGGTTGCAGATTTAACTTCAGTGGAGAAGTCGATTTACGTCGGTTGACCATCATTCAGCACTGAACAGCCCAATCTGTCTGGTAGCTGCGAGAGCCGCTCTCCGCGAATATCTTATGGGGATCACGCATTAAAATCACTCAAAATCACATAAGGTACAGGTAATTGGGAAACAAGGTCCTACAATTTGCCGATGACTTTCTGATGTTTGCCGACCCTACACCTCGGTGCCACGTATAGGCTAACTACCGTAAGCTTAGGAGGAATCTGTATGGTGACCACGTGGGACTGAAATTCAGAATCCAGTTATACTACTTTACATGGTATGTCTTCTCTGACAGCCAGTCCACAGCCGGAGATGTAGATGTTCATATGAGGCTTAATATACCACTTTTCCTTACCCTCAAAAAAGTCAGGAAGTAAGGCACCTAGCTTGATCATCGTTTCTTGAAGAGGCATGATACAAGGATTTAGCCGACTTGCTAAGAGTTGGATTTCAGAAAACTTTGACCTCAGCCCCGGCACGTTCCATTGCAATACAAAGTTCAATATGTTGGATAGTTGGGCCTTGCTGACTCTGTCCAATTCACTCACAAGAGCAGCACAGACCCTCTCTTCCAGAGATTTCTTCTCTTTTAGGGATCCGTCCTTCATGCGGGCGATCTTTTTGGTAAGACTTTCAATCTGATCCATGAGGTAGCTCCTTTTCCTCATCGGAATCAGGTTTCTCGACGTCGGAAATGAGATCAGTACCAACTGCCCTGAATGGCACAATACTCCTACCGACACCACCAGTCACTCAACTTTTGGGGTTTTGAGCTCTTTTAAGAACCACAACCCATCCCTTACGTCGCCGGTCGCCGTCGGGCTCCTTCTCCCGCTGGAGCGCCGGGCGTTTTTTCCCCTTGACATTGTCGGTTGCAATTCCCATACTCGTCAATATGACTGTCAAATTTTCACATAGGGGAAGGTGCTCTTATGTGGGTCTATGGATTTAGGATTCGGCCTATGCTTAAAATTCGAAGTAAATATTAATTCACTATTTTTACCCTGAAAATCAAAAATATACAGTAGTATTGTCTCACTGACATATCAATATGAAGAAAAATTAAAGACAGGCAATTCTTAACGATAGGCCGAATTCTAGATCCATAGACATTAAAGCACTTTCCCCTACCTATTTTAATTCTTACCTAGGACCGCACCCGGCCACCGGGGGGGGATCAAGATACAAACTAATCATTTTTTTTTTTTTTTACTCACTATTAAAAAATTCCATTTTAAAAAAAGAGGAGGAAAAAATGATTATTTTTTTTTGGCTGTTTGGTTGACCCAACACCACACAACCCTTTCTTTTACCTATTTTATCTTTCGGAGTGCGGGTGTGCCACGCGACGGTATGTTTTGTTTGGCCATGCTTGTTTCGGGACCATTTTTCCTTGGCACACCGACCATTATTTCTCCAAATTCAAACAAAAAAATCCAAAATTTTTGAACAAAAAACAAATGTTGCTCACTTTCTTTACGGAAAAAGAATATAAACGAAGAGATTGACGTCACCACTTAGACGACCTTCAATGATTTTCTATGCGATACATAATCATTACCATGCGACACTAATATCACTACAAGGTTCATCATTTCACTAATACATGCAAGCTCCTTGGGCCAGACCTTATATAAATTTAAGAAGAAGAATGGCCGTATCGACTTGGTCAAATGAGTTACTAAAAATCAGTATACAGACTATTTACATGGTAAGAGACGAACCAGCCACCTGCTGAAAGTCTCTCTAATAAAGATATCTAATCTAATCTATTTACATGGTTCCCGTAATCCATTGCGTCCAGAGAACAATTGACGAGTTCAAGTAAGTTTTAAAGAATGTCTTTCAAATTCGACATGAAATTTATGATCTGGCCGTTACCCAAGTAACATTGCCAAAACCATCCAGCTTTATTAAGTTTTATTAAAGTTTTATGAAAGCCACTAGAAATCAATTCGGCTTTATTATGGCAGCAAGAGATGCCAATAGGTTTCAAATTTTAGTCAGGTTTATAAGAACCTACACAGCTTCTTTACAACGATCTTAAACCCTTGACTTCTAAAATTCCTTTTACTCCTATCAAAGGTTTTATTTTGACTTTATTAACTCATAAAATGCTGTTTTGAAATGCCGTTTTAGGACTCATTCATATTATCTTATTATGGTCAGTTGAAAAAGCATTTTAAAACCATTTTGCCTCCAGTAAATGCATTAAACGGCTAACTGGCATTGAGGAAAGCTACCAAGCGACCAGATAGTTCTATAGTAGCCATTGCTAAGATAAATTGGCTTTTTTGGCAAAACTGTGATTTCTTGCAATCGCCATATTGAAATATATGAAATAATTGATAATGTGAAAAAATAAATACACCAAATTTTAAATGTAATACAATTGAACTGTAGATCTGAGACAAACTTTGGTATTCGTTTAGATAAACTTATTGAATTCTATCAATTTTCAGGAGTTTCATGATTAATTTACCGAATATATTTCTTTCAATTTTGTTTTTGTTGTTGTAAACTCGCATAATTTCCAAGGCGCATTAATTTTCAGCTCTTATCGTGCCAATATTCACCATAAAATTTAATGCGCATATGTTTTGGAGCATGATACGCTATAAAAAAAACTCAATTTGTTTTGTATATTTTGCTATCAATCATAATTTCCCGCAACAGTAGAACTTTTTTCTTAGCCATTATTTACTGTTGAATCCACAACCGTCTATAGAGTGGGCCACTTTGTACACATTTCGGCTTTAAAGATGCATAGAGGAGGTGTTGGTGGATAAAACAGTTTTGAATGTAGTGTTATCAACAAAGCCGGGAGGAGTGCTATACGGCTGGAATAGAACTGAAATTGTTACTTGGGTAGTGTTCCCTACATCAATTCTGGAATAACAAACAGTCAGGCCTATGAGAAAAAGTTTCTCGATTTTTTTCCTGGTGATTTGGAGTTTACCAGGTATTCTCGAAAATCACAGCGAGTGATTTTTTGGAGGAATAAATATATTTGTAGTTCAATGCTTGTACAGTTTTTTTATGGTCAGAACAAGATCAACCAGCGGTTAAGTTAATCGGTGTGCCTTCATAGTTACCCAGATTCCAACCAACACGACGGGCAAATAGAGATAGGGATTACTGACCGAAAGGCAAACTTCCATGAAATGTAGTCTATTTAATGCCTGTAGTTACGCATTGTACCAATGATATGCTAAACAAAACTACTTTTCAAAACCCGCTAGGGGCAACTGTCTCAAGTTACATTTTCTTCAATCGTAAGAGGAAATACTTAGTTGTACAGATGGCAGAAAACGCGACATAATTTCGTGATACTGCCACCGAATAACAGCACGGAAGGTTTCACTTTCTTTTAGCCAGCAGACAAACTGGTTTATCGTTTATTATTTACGAGATCAAGCCAATCGCAAGTTTTTCTTTCCTGCTTTTCCGCTTTTTTAATACTGTAACTAGATAGAGAGAGTCGTATTTCCTTTCCATGACGATAGCGTACGGGTCTCAAGTGACCAGTTGAAGCCTAAGATTGCTCGTAACACCGATTCCGAAAAAAAAACCTAAACGCCTCCAAAACTACAGGGTTTCATTAGTTTTAATTTTGCTTTCAGAACGAATCACCTTTTCACTTTGGATTGCATAAACGCGCGCACAATTACGCTTTGTTTTAGTTCGAATGCATTAAGAGCCGTAGGCATGCGGCGAGCGAAACATTATGTTCACATGAATAATGCTAACTTTGCTGAAAACAATGACCACAACCATCAAAGGACTACTCCAATGTCAGCATGAGCAAATTTAACAACCCAATCAGTCATTCCTTCCGAGTTTGATTGGATTCACCATTCGTTGGGACTGTCAATCGTTGATGGATGTGTGATCGTGTGGGTAAAAATAACGTTACTTAACCCACGGAATACAATTATAGAGGGAGACATTTTAGCAGTGGCTTGTGCATTCGCGTGTCGTTTCGGTTAAACTTGACTTGGTGGCGATAATCGAGTTTATTTTAATCTCACCGTCTCAACGCCACCCTCCACGACCGGTCAAATCTTTGGTTTGTTAATGACATGAACACCAAAGACATTTTTGCGGGATAGAAGAGTTGATTAAAAAATGTTGACCCTTTTTTGCTGAAATCAACGAAAGTTTTCAATGCGTAAGTACTGCTTACTTTCACCAAGCAGGTTCGGTCTACCGGATCAATTTGTTATGATCACTCTTTTGTGTCATTCCACGTGTATTTTCCAAGACACTTTTCAAATTAACTTGTTGTTGCCTCACAATCAAAGTCAAAGCAGTCAACGTTTATCAACTAAGGTTCATTTCTTTAACAAGCCCCAATTCACCCTTGAACGTCACCTCACCTAGTGGCACGTTTTATCGCTATTAAATTGTACTGTGTGCTACTAAGCAAGCCAAAGGGTTGATCGATTAATGCCTCATGCTAGGGTAAGCACTCCCTTCGCAACTGTTTATAGTGTTTCAATGTCCCATTTTCGTTTTCGTCATTTGTGGTTGTATCTGAGGGCTCGTCATTTTTTCCACACAAGTTTGATCCTTGGCGTTCCGCTTGACGATGGCCAAACATTTCTTCATTGCGAAGAGCTATGGCTTGTTGAGAGAGGTCTTGCTCTTGTACACCCTCTGCACGTTGTAGGCGGCTTACCACTCCATGGTTTTTATTTATCCGTAATGGCCGAATTTCATATTGGCCAAAACAATAGGGAACAATGGTCTTACAGACATTTTTCCAGCCTCTCGTTTACGTAAAGAGGGTAAATATTTGTGGAAAATAGCACACCCAAATGTGTCTGTATCTTTTAAACGGCTGAATGAGAATTCTGAAAATTTGAGAAATACTGGCTCAATGTGTGTCATTTACGACTGTCAAGTTTCATAACAATCAATCAAGTTAGTACGGCCACGGCATAGAAACAACAAATCTTGCGTGAAATTGTGTTATAGCTTAGTACCACCATGTCCCTTGTGGTACAAATCTTTAAGGAATGTTCGACTGTCAAACGGAAGGAAAGAAGTGGTGGTAGTGGCCTGGTTTATTCCAAGATAGCCTAGAATGTAGTAGCAGAATTTAAACGCCGGCTAAAAATTTAGACCCAGGATGATAGAAAATCGAAGGTGTGGATCAGCTTTGTTCAGAAAACCATAAAACGGTCTGTACTACATGCTTACAAAGTGAAAAAGCTCCCAAACAGGAATGAGAAGCAAAAATACGCTTGTAAAATCCGTGCCAGAAGCTCTACACGCAGCTGCTAATTAATCCGCATTGCATCGCGATGGACGACGAAACCTACGTTAAGGCCGACTTGCGCCAACTACCCTGACCCGGAATATTCCAAAATTAGCGCTCCCTTGCCTTCTAGAATTACAAATGGCGAAATTTATAAGTTGAATAACATTTTAAGTTGGATATTTTTGAAACTCTCACATATTAGCTATGTTTTACAAAGTTGGTTTATTCAACCCCCTCTCCTAGGCTAAATGCCCACACCTTGGACTTAACGCTACTCAGCACATCCTGTGCAACGCTTGCGCCATCTTTCTTACACACTTTCATCCACTCTTTCTTCAAATCACTGTCGTTTTTTAAGACCTTCCCCGTTTTTCGGAGCTTTCCCTTCATAATCATCCAGAATTTTTCTATTGGGCGAAGTTCTGGCGAGTTTGGCGGATTTGCCTCCTTCGGCAAAAACAACATCATTGGCTTCATACCACTCCATCACCGGTTTCGCGTAATGTAGCGATGCCACATCCGGCCGAAACAGAGTGTCACCTTTGTGGGACTGAAGAAAGGGCAGCAGGCACTTCTGGAGACATTCTTCGTTATATATTTGGCCGTTGGTTGATGGTCGTTATGTACGGTTTGCCGCACCCACAGATCGCCTGCCACACCAAGTACTTCTTGGCAAATTTGTCGACCTTCTTTTCCCGTAACTTTTCCGGAACATACAGGCGGGACTTGCCGAAGAAAAACTCCAGGCCAGGGATCTGCTTGCCGTCCGCTTTGATGTACGTCTCGTAATCCATTACGGTGCATTTCGGCTGCACTAACAACTCACGGTACAGCTTACTGGCATGGGATTTGGCCACCGTTTTCTTTTTATCGGTTCGGTTAGGCACCTTCGTTACCTAGAAGACATGAAATCCAGCCCCCTTCATTGTCTGCTGGACAAACCAGACGGAACTGGTTGACCTTCTTGGTCACGTACCGAATTCGAATGGCTGGACAAACCAGATGGAAAAATTGACCTTCTTGGCCACGTACCGAATCGAATGATTCGGATTGCGCTTGAAGTAATCCCTCACCTTCCTTGCTTTCACGGGGTCAGTCTTCTTCGCTAGCTCGCCTCTGGGTCGTCTGGGTCTCCCTGAACGATTATACCACCCGGGATACGGTGGAATTGTCGATTCCCAACTGTTTCGCGATACACCTTTGGGACTGGCCTGGATTTTCCACGACCGCGCTGAATTTTTTTTGTTGAAGCACTTCTTGCTTGGAAGCCATTTCGATAACCACTAAACAGCTTGTGACGAAATTTTGCACATGTAAACATTACACTCTAAACTAGTTTTACTCAAAAATTTCATCAATTTTTACCCATGCAATAAACAGTTATACACAAAAGATATGACCTTTGCATATTTTTTTAGTAGAATCTTTATAACGACGCAATTAAACTCCGGGATCTTGTTTTGTCTATAGATGCGGGTTGAAGTCACTTACTTCTCATAAATAAACAGTTCAGCTCGTTAGGGACTTTTCATAAACCAAGTAGACGTTTCTGGGGGGAGTTATACACAAAAGATATGACCTTTGCATATTTTTTTAGTAGAATCATTATAACGACGCAATTAAACTCCGGGATCTTGTTTTGTCTATAGATGCGGGTTGAAGTCACTTACTTCTCATAAATAAACAGTTC